>WMKJ01000052.1:0-93842 GCA_009733715.1 Herpomyces periplanetae | reverse complement strand
GTGGACCTTTCTTCCTTGTCCCAATTTGTGTTTATCACCTTTACCTCATTTGTCTTTATCGATTTTCCGGTATCTTTTTTCACACGAAACCCCGAAGTTTTTGTTTTTCTGTCAGGGACGGCACTATACCTCGCGCCGAGGGACCATGTTTAAGGCCGAACTCAACCTGAAACCTCTCAACCAAAACCGGGTGAGTGGATGCATACGGGCCGTGATTCCCAGTAGTCATCCTCCGATAAAACCGTGGGCGCACCACAAATTGGTTAATCGCTATCTTTTACATTAACACTGGAACACCGCTCAGGCGACAGAAGCAGGAGCTGAAGTAATGGGTAGCACAATGGAAGTTTGAATACATCCGCACAAGGCATGGAGAAGTCTTGCTTTGACATGTCACTCGCTCAGACAATTATACCGTAGTCTTAGAAGTACGGCTAATATTAATGCTATGGGTACAAGCTTAAGCATGGGCTGTACTGCACTTTCATAGTGAGCCGCTGCTGGATTCCTCAGTTTTGCTTAATATTTTTTTTTCTGCGAACTTCTGACCATTGCGACGTTCGTAGTCTTGTTTCGTGCTGCTCTTCCGTGGTTCTCTGTGAGTTATGTGTTACAGAGTATGGCTGCAACTGGCATACTTTGGTGTTTTAATATTTTAATTGTTGTTTAGAGCTATTTGAAATTGCCTTTAATTAATGTACTCAGAGTATTTTATGTAGATAGAACATAGATAGAAAGGCTAATGGGCCACTCGTCAAGTGTAAACAAACTTACGAGCTGTCGCATGTTACACCAGTGTCGATATTGCTGAAGATATGCAAGCATTGGAGTGTGAGACAATCTTCAGAACGATACTTGGATGATGTTAAAGCGTCTGACATTCAAGAGTAGTAAACTTTTTTTATGGTTTGGCTTTCTCTAGGGTCACGGCGAGTAATGGTTAGTCTCTAAGTGGCTTTCGGTAGAAGCCATTGCTGGAAGAAGAAAGCTAATACTAATAAACCCAAGGCAGATAGTTCTGCGTGTTTGTCGCAACTTATCATATATGGGTTTTACATTGCCATCACCGAACGTTGTTTTCAGATAGATTGTGTTGCCATTGCATTCAAATAATGTTCAATCTACACAGGATATGATATAAATATTGCAGTCTGAAATCCCAAGGGGTGATCGAATGACGATTATTCTGCTTTTCGAGATAATGACAAAGGCATTTTTATTATTCGCATTTGCAAAGTCGTCATGACCTTGTCTATCGAATTGCAATTAAAGATCGTAATCGCTAAGCGTTTGTCGGCGAAGGTAAATTTTTAAGACCGAAAGTATAGCACAAAAATTAGAGGACATGGAGATTTCGTTATGTTTTCTACCTCAGTTCTTTAGTATTTAGACGAGCTTTGGTCCTCTTCATGAATTAAAATTTTGGAATCGATCTTGTCCTTCCAGGTAAACAATGCCTTTCTGCAAGTTAAAACGTAAACACCATAACAATGCAATTAGACTTCAAGGTTAGGAAAATGGTATTTCTTCTTTGAATCACCACCCATTACCGCGGTATTCTGTTACCAAGCAGGTCTTATAAGAAAAACTTGAACTGAATTTATCCGCCAGTTGCAGATCTCCCAAAGTCTCGTTTATATAAGAACGCAACTTCTTCCAGTTCCACTTTTATATCTTCTTCCACCTTCCAATTCCTTGTCCTCCTTACTAACACTATGAGCTCCATTTCAGTAATTTTTGTTATTGATTACTCCATAGGGTGACTTCTCCCCCCATACGATCTTGTATTTTCTATGAAGTCTAGTTTTGTACCTAGTTGTGTATATTACTTCCTTTTCTTACTCCGTTCATATCGCACAAGTCCCGTCTTATGCATAGATAGCTTCCTACTTACTTTATAGATTCTTATTCCCCTGCCACTTGTTTGTTCTCTTGCTTGTGTGGAGTTGTTCTCTTTTTAATGTAATCCATATTTTCGCTCTCTACTCTACTGAAGGCATTAAGGGAATTTCGTTAGACGTTACAGCCATATTCTTCACTTACGACTACCGTAATCCGTTAATGAGACACTGCTTCAAAATATAAAGAGTGGAGGCTCCCGTAGAAGCTTGGATAGGAACTACTGGACAAAAGTTGATGGTGGGTTGAAGGAGAGTGGACTTTTCCGTTAAGCTTGCTCCCTCCCCCTAATTTTCTGTGATACATGGACTGTTCCCTTTATTACTTTCTGTTGAGACTTACTTCTTTCCTCTTGCATCCTATATCTGTAAGCGTCTTCAATAAATTGAAATGGGATCAGATTACTTGAATTTGAAAAAAAGTGGCGTTTTTTACCGTTTCTTTCAGGCGCAGCATTAATAGGCATTTTAGCAATATCTAGTAAAACCAATATTTTGAAAGAATTGTAAAATCACTTTCATATTTGGATGGTTCAAATTAATACAATTAGGATATAATCACAAAATTTGAGGGGAACTGGGTTATGGAAAGGTACGGAAAATAGAGGATTTTGTAAGTTTCGTAAGAGTGGAAATTTGCCGAGTTTTAATAATCCACTTATTACGTAATTAATGTTCTGTAGTATCATCTGCTTGTAAAAAGGCCAGGATAACTTGTGATTCGCATTAAGATAAACACTTGAAACACACCGGATAACGCTATTTTACAATTTTTCTTTTTTCAAACTTAAGATTTTTTATATTGAGAAATTAACAATCAAAATTTTGCTTCTCAGTATAATTTTAATGAAGTTGAATGCTCAATAAATGCCAATATATTTTCCCGCTCGTGTAATATAAAGAAATTGTCTCAAAATGCCTCAATATACATACACAAAAGATCCATATTCGTTTGATTTTCATGAACGCAGCTCTGTTTTGAATAGAGCAGATGAAATATCCAGTAAAATTTTCTCGTGGTAAATAATTATATTTTGATGTTGATGACAACTTAGAGGTAGCATTTAGCATTTGTTACAAGACTTGGGGAGATACAATATAAATACTAAAGAAAAAGTATGAAAGACAAGCAAAATATACTTTAATTAATATTATAAGTGCGCATTGCAGAAAATCGGGATACTGATAACATCGAGGTTTATTATGTGACAGACGAAAATTATTTCCATTTATCACATAAAAAGATTATTATTTAATAGAAGCATTATGGCAACTGAATTTGGTGGTCACTATAACAATTTGTACTGGAGATTAAAAAATGTAATTTTACCTCATCGTATTTTCATTTGCATATGTAGGAAGTTCATTATGTGTTTACAAAAGGCTGAGATTTAAAATTAAAAGTTGCTCAAAAACAAATTTATAAAAACACTATACAAAATGGTCTAAAAGTTTCACCATCCCAATTTTCAAATTAATTATTTTGCGAACAATAATTTCCAGCAAAATATATTGGTTTTAAAACTAAATTTGCATTTGAAAAAAATTTACAAACCTATTGTTGTTACTATTATCCGTTCGCATCTAGAACCGAGACTTTAAGCAGACACCTATACAGTTAATCTACAATAATGCTATGAATGTGACCTAAGCGAAGAAAATAGTGAATGAATGCTAGGCTGTGAGTAAAAGTTTCATGAATCCTGTGGAAGAGAAGCGGAGGCGCGGCAAGATGAAAGGAGCTGCTCTTCTTCAACTCATCATTAGTTCTTATCTAGAAATGCTTATTTAAGACACAATGAGGCTCTCCACTGGTATTTACTCTGAAGTGGTATCCTGAGTGCATTTAAAGCTAGCTGTATGTGAAGAATAAGGCAACTAAATCAATATAAAGTCTTGCAGTAAAGTGGAAGACGAGAAAACAGATTTTCTAAGGGAAGGGACAAGTGGGTAGACAGATATATTACTGGAAGCTATCTAGACTTAAGACGGAGCTTAAGCAGCAAGAGTAAAGTGAGAAATACGATAAACTGTACAGTTAATTGTTATGCTCTACTTTGCAGTTTGGCGTAGCTTACTTGGAACATGATGCAAGAAAATATAGATAAGCAAGTGTAACTACAAATATAAATTTAGATTATTTATTTTACTCAACTAGAGTAAGGACGACAATCCTCCAAACACTCGCAAGACACTCTCGTCAAATTCCACCAGGCACAAGACAAAAGGTAACTCAACTAAAATAAACTAGCTATTTGTTAACAAGGTAAATTATTAGTGAGACATGTAAAACGAGATTAATCACCTAATGTCCAATCATTGAGGAGATCCAGGCCACTTTAAGTACTAAGGCAACGAGATAAAGGACTCGACCAATTTCACATTTCACCAAGTCTCAGCTTCGCATTTACAGCCTGAGCCGCTTCACCTTCTACGAGATTAGCCTATCAACTGCTAACTATAGCTTCAGCTTAACCAGGGTCGCTCTGACTTTGCGCGTGCAAACAGCATAAGTGGCCGTGTCAATATCTTGAAGGCATAATAATCACGATTCGATTATCCTCAAGTATTGCCAACTGAAATACTCGTAGCACATATGGTGTAGTCTGAGCAATATTAATAAACCATGATAACACAACCCAACTGAAAGTATTGTCCGGTAGTGGAAATCTAAAACCCAGCCGAGACGATTGGCACTTAACTCGCAAAGATACTTGCTTTGGGCTCGTGGACATTAGCTCTCTTCACCAAGTAGTGACTACTACCGAAAGCCACTTACAGACTAAACAGCTCCAGCCCTAGCTCTCTATAATAATTATGGTATTGAAGCTAGCTGCTCTTCACTATTAGGCAACCGGCTACTTGCTAATTAGCAACTCATACCTGAAATTGCGGAGACTACCTACCCCGTGCTGTGACCATAAACTTAGAATAACCATCTTAAAGTTAACGTCTCTAGATGGCGGATGCTCGAATTCCATCCATGTGGCACCCTGGAGATAATTCTTCAGGCCCCGTTGCTTGCATACCTTCGATGGAAATGATGCTTGTGCTGCATGAATGGGTTGGTAAGTTAGTTCTCACACGACGAGCGGCGCATGAGCCGTGCTGCCTATGTACTATTTATGAGAAGTCATCAAATTACATAAGTAAAGCTACGAATCGTAGCATATGGGCCATGTGAAGAAATTCATAACAGCAGAGTATGCTGATCGGGGTGTTATTCCGTAATATTAATGGGCGCTAATGAATATTTAAAATAGCTTGGGTTAACCTCAGAAATATAGCCATTCCAAACACTTTGGATTTCATTTTCAAATGGTTTTTAAATATTAGATTTCTTACATTTTGTTCAAAATGATTGTAAGAAATTTGCTTCTTATGGTTATAATAATAAAACAATTTGTTTATTCAAATAAACAATACTACTCTGTTCGTGCTGTACGATCAGAATGCACCAGAAACTTGGATATTGTGCAAAAAAAACATATATATTCGCTTGTACTTCATGAAGAAAGTCTTTGTCTGCAAATCAGCGGCAGACGCAAATTTTATGAATCACCGTAAATATATTTATTTTAATGTTTATGGAAAATTTAATAACAGTCTTAGTTGGCTTATAGCATTCACTCCGAAACGTTTTATAAAAGGATTCAATAAAAACACGCACGAAAGAGGTACGAGGAGTAAATGAAGTAAGCCTTTACTTATATTTTATTAGTAACCTTTGCAACAAACCAGAATACTGGTGATATTGAGATCTTTGACAAGGAAAAATCCGAAAAATTCTCTAGTTCTAAATTGATCCCCATTGTGTTTAATCGTAAAACCGTTTTGAAAATGAAAGGTGATGATCCTGGTGTAACAGCTTGTAGAAGAGACCCACACACTTTCTGTTTCAATAAGGATGATGATTCTGACAAATGCAGAAGGTTTATTATATTTTTAAATAAAGTTACTGTGAAAGTGGTACGGATAAGTAAGAACAACACAAATCCAATTTTGTAACTAACCATGTTAATAAAAATAAATTAAAAAAATTCTAATTGCCTTACCAATAAAATACACTATGACATACTTATTTTATTCACGTAATTGCGAATAAAGAAAATTACGTTTGTGTCTTGTAGGAATTTTACCGAGAATTGTCTCCTAGATTGAGATGTTAATAGCAGACGTCAGTTATTGCAGAATGGAGGTGACTACAGGAGAAGGGTGTTACAGAGTAAGGCCTCGTTAGGAATACTCTAATGTTTTGTTCTTCTTGGCTTGCTGTCGGAAGTTATGAATGATAGCTTTTACTAGTACTTAGCTTTCATATAAATAGTACATAGATAGCTGGATCTACGCAGCACCAGTAATACTCCCATCAAAGATATGCGAGCGTCGGAGCACGTCGCTGATATTATACGTGAATGATTTAGGTGCCCTCCAATTGAGAGCAGTTAGTTTTGACAATGGCTTGGCTTTGTTTATCGACATGAAGAAAGATGGTTAGTCTCTCGGCAGCTCCAAGTAAAAGTTGCTAATTGATAGTTATCTATTCACCTAATGGCATAAAGTAATTAGTTCCAATAATATGATGATCGTAGTGAGCTAGGGCCAGAGATGTGTATTCTAAGTGGCTCTCGATAATAATCAATGTTTGGCAGAGAGAGCTGGTGCTCATAAACCCAATGGCGGTAAATTTGTATGATATTTGCTAATCATGACCGGAGTTTAGATTGTCATTACCAGGTATGTCTTCAGTTAGATTGTGTTGTCATTGCTTTTAAATATTGCTCATATCACACCGGATATGCTACGAGTATTGCAGTTGGCAATAGTTGGAAATAATCGATAGTGATTACTCCTTCCGAGATAATGGCAAGTGCACACATGCTGTTCTTTTGTGCAAAGTCTTGATAGTATTGTTTATCAAGAAGGCATAGATTTCACTGTCCTTCACTCCATAGCTTTTGTATTTAAGCCAATCTTGATCCCCTCTATATTGAGACATTGGAAGATCAATCTCTTCCTCAAGTATATTTTCACTTCCCTATTTTAAAAGGGAATTTTTCTTAACTAATTTATTTTAGTTGAACATCTTTTGTCTTGTGTTTGGTTTACTTCATCAAAATAAACCTGTGATTTGTTTGGAGGATCGCTGTTCCTTATCTATTCTAGTCGAATAGGACAAGCAGCTTGTTTCAAAGTTATAGCTACATTCATAACGTTATCTTGTGCCTTATTCTGCCAAGTAAACAGCGCCTGGCAGCAGGGTAAAGTGCAAGACAACTGATATTTTGTTGCAGGCAACATCACCGTAATGCGCCGTGCTTGCATCATGAAACTAAAAAGCTACCCGCTTTTCCTTCACGTGATTTAACATTTAACTCTGACCACCGAATCACGTTATTCGCTAGAATGCAATCTAGCAGGCTAGCTAACCGCTTGTGTGAACTGTGTTTCTCCTATTCACGATATGTGCAGACAGCACATTTTCCTATGCTCGCAACCTGAAGACGGAAAAGCTAACCTCACCTGATAATATCACGTAATGCTACAAGTTGCCGTTCTGTTTAGCAGTTACGAGTTCTTTCCACATGACATGCTATGTGGCGAATTTGCGTAGCAAATACGTGCCGCGAGTGATTCCTTCGTAGCAGGCATCTTCAAAATTTGGGCATAATTTGACTCTAGAATAGTACAAAAAATGAAGTATTTAGCAGCTTTTGTTATATAAAACCCATTCATCGCAGAATAAAACTTGCCATCTGAGATATCGAACAAAGTTAATGCTGCCGAATTTTAAATCTTGAAAGACTAAAATGATAGTGGCGTTTAATAATTGATAAAAGGCTTAGCTAGCTTAAATGTTAGAAAAGTCATACGTGGTCTTGAAATTTTGCCCCAACGCGTTGGGGCACAGAAATGTGAGGCCTGCAAGACAATCACATTTAAAAATAGTTGGCCAAGCGACTTTATGATTAAAACAGATTCGCATAAGACAGTTGTGGAAAGTTTTACGAGATGATGATCTTAACATTTCTCGCGATACCCACATAGTCTGGATGCAACTCTGTGAATAAAAATATCATTTCTGCGTAAAAGCGATGTAGGGAAGATTATCTTAAGAGGCTAAAATGTTTGACAATTGGCGTGTTCAGTATTGTAAGGACTTTGATTTGGTGTTTGAGGTCCCAAAAAGTAAAAAAATGACTTCTAAAATCACTTAAAACTCAATAAAAAGTACCTGAAGGAGCATGTCTTGGCCGACAAGGGCGTAGAATAGTGTGAAAATTTTAAACATTAACTCGTGCATATATGGAGCTAAAAACATATTACCATATTCTAAAAATCGAATATTTTCAAAACTGACCATGTTGCTCAAGATTTCAATACACAAGTAAATTTTGTACCAATATTTTGTTACCAATCACGTGCAACCTTTTTCTCAGCATTGGCCAAAATAAGGAATGCTTTTCCGAAGAGTCCGATCGCTACCAAATTTGGCTTCCGGATTGATATAATTGGGGTATGTTTACATAATATGCACCTGATCGAGTGTTGAGATTTACAAAATTAGTGGGCTGTCTGTACCTCTTGCACAAAGGTATTGCGGTCACGTTGAATAGTCTATGATTTGAATTACATTATGCTGAGACGAGAGATGTCTTGTGGAAGCTTGAGCAATTTGTCTCAGAATGAAGAAACTCAAGGGGAAAGACAAGAGCCACAAAGGAACTTGTATGACGTACTATGATTAGAACTGACAGGCAAAGTTGTCCAGGATTTATACAATGTAAATTAAAAAATTACCAGATTTAAAATGATTTTTTTTGGAAAGAAATAAAACTTATAAGTGAACGGTAGTATATAAAGAAAATTTGTATTGAATCGTGCGAAAGCATGGGAGAAGTTGAGCCAAAATGGTATTATTGTACGGTTCTGGCAATACATAGTTAGCGGGTATTTTATACTGATCTGGTGTCGGGCTCAATAAGAACGTTTCTGCTCAACCCCGTAAATGATGTATAATCAGTAGCTCGTTCGGCGGGGAAAATCTTCTAATAGTATTTTGTTTAGATTTGATTTACTTTATGAATAGAGACAGCTGTGAATGTTTTCCGAAGCATTTCGCATGGAGATCTAATGATGAATTGCAGCCAGCTTAAAGTGGAATTCAGTTTATAAGGCATCTGCAAGATATTCATGAAATTTTACACGTGTTAATTGATAAGTAAAATCGCAAAGTCAAGTAGTTAGAGATTAAACTCGCTGGAATTTAGTAACATCCCTTTATATCGGCAATATTTACTCTATTCCCATTGGATCTGATTTTGAATCCATTATTTTTAATCTAGAATAGTTATTTAGTAAACGTGATATATTGCCGTAATTTTTTGATTACATTAAATTTATGGGTAGTGTATCACTTCCATATATACCGGACCCGAGGCACATCGGTGGAATACCCAATCAAGAAATGGTTAATGGTATGTATTGACACATAAGTTACATATTAATTACGACGTTTGGCATAGTAAGTCAACGGCAATTTTGAATATTTGCGCATACATCAAGTTATGTAGAGTAATTTAATATATTTATACAAAGCATGATTTGGCTATTGAGGTATATTTGGAGTAGGATAGACGGCGAAATAGTATGGGAGCCAGATGGAGAAAGAATTGGGGGTGATTTTGGGTGTTTGGAATGCTTAGGTTAGTTCTGAAGAGTCCAAAATCCAGATTTTGGCAACTCATTGCAGACATTATTTTATAAAGAAACTGATCTTTCCAGATCATTTCCGTTGAAGTAACTTTAAAAGATTTCTTAGCTATGTATTTTTTGTTAATGTCGTAAGAAGTTTTCCGTTCGGAACGGAGGATTTGAAAAGTGGAGAAAATTTTGTAAAAATGGAAACCAATTCACAATCGCTTTTGAGGCAAAGTACTGGTGAGACAGAATGACAAGAACATTTCAAGGATGTTTGTGTTTTCTGAAGATGCTGGGTATGTTTGTTGGAGACAGTAACGGGATGACCTGATAATTTTACGAGGTTTTCACTGATTGACGTCCTTAAAGATGGTTATTGTTATAGCTAGTGGGATTAACACGTTGGAGATTTTTGGTTGACGAGACTTAACTATTTCATTCTTGACTACATCCTTTAGACCTTTGTGGTGGTGTTTTCGTAAGGAGGAGCTGTCACAATGAAATAAAGAAGCCAGTGGGAGAACTTCAGAAGTTTAATGATTAGTAAATTACTTTTGACATAAGGATGGGATGAATTTTATAGCTCTTCTAGATTCATTGAAATTTCCCAGGGTGGCTCGAAGTATAGATTTACAGGTTGTGTAATAAAGGGTTTAAATCTAGTGCGGGATCCGCGGAATATATTGTTTTTATAATATTTTGGTTCTCATGTAGCAGGAATTATGCAAATTGGTCCCGCAAGGTTTGGTTTAATTGAATAAGTTTGTTATGGGAAGTTAAGTATTAACTAAAAGTTGAATCTTGTCATGAAGAGTTCACTTGAATTTATTGAATCTTTGCTAGATGAGGTAAAGAGAAAGGCGATAATTTTGTAGTTAAAAGTGATGTATATTAAACACAGTATTTTATATTATGTGCAAAGGAATGTTGCAATTATCATTACAGTTGGTGATATTTATATGAGAGTTGGGCACAAGATATCTTAGGTGGAAGCAATTCGATCGATTACAGTAGAAGGGGATAATTTTTGGAGAAAAAAATAATATAGCGGTTTGAAATGTTAATTACACTTAAGTGTAATAATGCAAGTGCGGAACTGTCGAGTAAGAATAATTAGACTTAAAGCAAATTGAATTGGAGGTAATAAATACCTAAAATGACTAAATGGGCATAGTTGAGCGCAAGAAATAGTTGCGAGCAGAAATTTCGGATTTAGTTTGTGCAAAGTCGGGATAATTCTTAAAACCGCATATATTGAAAGAATCCATTTATGAAGAAACCGAAACAATGATGAAAAGTGTCAAGATTTTGTAGATCACGACTAGGATGTCCATTAGGGAATTTTATGTACAAATTAATGAAGAAACTAGATTTGCGGCGAAGATGATATATTAGAGGAAAAAACTACAGTTTTCCATTGAATGTTTCATCTTGAGAATTTTAAGTAGTACATGGACGGGAAGAATCGTTTCTAAACTGGTTAAGTGAAAGTAGGTAAGTGAGATCCTTATCGGTATATATGTCTTTAGTAAAATCTATGGTTTCTAATACGTGACGCTCCACGACAGTATTATCTTGTGCTTGATAAATTTTCTGTTCATATCTTGAATCTGTCTTAACGGATTTAAGAACCAATCCTTGAATTTCGTGCGGTTCAATGCTAAATCTATCTATATATTTGAGGTAACCCTTGGTAAAATTTCTATCCGTATGCTCTAAAGAGAATAATTTGTCTTCAGGAAGAAAAACTTGATATATATCCTGAAAATTAACGTTGAAGAATGCCGGTTTTTGATTTTCTTTGAATGATTTCTTTAAAATTAAACGATCAAATTCATTTGGAGTTACTGAGAAAAAGAAGATATTAGTGAATTTATCAACCAATTTCAAAATTATTCATTACAGAAGTATTTAGATTTGCCATTCTTGTAGTACATAACACACTTAAAATTCATATCGCAAATTCTTTGAAACTTAAGAGCCGGATAAGTTTCGTGATGTGCCTGAACGAGCAAATTTTTGAAGCTTGTTTAGTCGGATTCTGGTGATGATTGGTTTGTAACAAGAGAATGAATTTAACATGATAATAATCCAGGCTTTACTCACCACAGTGTGAAGTTCAATATTGATACTATCGGCTTCAGGAGTTGCAGAGATAAATCTGAAACTGTACACAGGAAAAGGATATACATTTTCAACATATAGGAAAAATTTGGCTTTTTGATGAAACCAAAAGCTTAAACTAAGCTGAATCCACAGAAATATATGGATTTTTACCATAAATATAGTCATGATAATATTTTGTGGTATTTCTGTCAAAGATTCTCCGCTTGGTTCTATATATTAAATCCCTTGATTTACACGAAAAGTTCAATAACAAAGTAATATCATTCGACGGTTTAGCATTCACGGATTCCAAACAATCTTATTCGAATTCTCAATTGTTATAATTACAAACGGTCTGAAAGGTACATTTTATAATTTAAATCATGACTCGGTTCAGTCAATGTTATTTAGTTATGTAAAAATACTTAATCGGGTTTTGTTGGCCTAATCTCTCTCCCGTCCATTTTACTTTACGTTTCCCTTAGCACGTTGAAATATTCAATTATATTACATTCCGCCTAAGCCTTGTATACCCGTTATCCCCAAGCATTAATAAAAGATACAAGAACTTCATTTTTCAACCTGAGTATTTTTCAAAATCTATCTTGTCTTTCTCAGAACTTTATCAGCGGAATTTCCACTGATTTTCACCTTTAATGCCGTCATAAAAATGGTTTTATCTTCCCAACCTAACATCTATTTCCAAATTTTTGGTTGGCCACTTTCCCATCAACAAGAAATCGTATAATCCCGACGAGAAATTTGATTTATAAACGTTAACATACTTTGAAAGCATAATTTAAGCGCTAGATGGTTTCAGTGGGGCATTCTAATGGTGGGGGGGACCCCAAAAAATGGTATCCAAAACCCGACAATTTCAGTCTATACATCTCATACACTCCAAAGTTCACTTTTCGATTAAGTAAAGCAATATATGATGGAATCATCGCAGGCTTCACTCAATTGGCAGCTTGGAAAATTTATACCATGAACACTGCAGTGCAAATATATAGCATCTTCATCCCAGAGCCTAAATAGAAAAGATTTTCCAACTATGGTCCGGCAAATTAGCCAACAAATCGAATCATTCCTATTTGAAGACCTAAGAATCCGTAATGCAGCTTTATGAATATGTCGTATCATAATTCTGCAGGAAGAATTTATCAAATTGAGCTCTCCATTACTACCTTCAACTCGTTTCTCACAAGTCACAATGTTCAAAATTTGCATATAAGAAGGTAAGTAATGTCCTCGCCGATACAATGGTTGTTAGAGTTAATTTTCTTGTACAAGTTGGACAAACTTCCCTAACGAATAGCTGAAAGTTTATCGGATAGTACCTCTTAATAATTTCATATAGAACACATTGAATAACTTAACTCGCTTCAACTATTCTTTAATTTTGAAAAAAAGGCATGGCCCCATTTACAACAGTCTTTCTTTTTTCTCTAATTTCAACAATTTGGGCATATTATATATCAATCGTGAGAGTCATCCCTGAATTTGCACCTGTAAATAGTAAAAAAGTATTTCAGGTTTTGTGTTTGGATAATTCATTACATCAGGATAAATTTGGATTGTACACAATTTACTACGTAGGTTTTCTGATTCCCTCGCCGATAGGTACAAACCGACTTAAATTTTCTTCGTTAGGGATCAGGAGTTCCCTGCCTTCAGCCGACCTTTCGGCTCATTTGTAAATCCCCAAAAAGTTGCGAACTTGTATACTATCTTCAAGGACATGGATACAGTAGTATGTTCGAAAAAACTAATTCTCCCTCCAAAATTATCGTTTCCGAGATATCGGATGTCTAACTCAAAGTTCTCATCCAACTCTCAACAGTGATCAAAGGCAAAAACGGTGAACTCTTATTGGAACTTACAGCGAATATAATCACTTCACCGCAAATATTTTCCATTGATTATGGAACCCGATTAATAGTTCCTTCATCAGGAACTTTTAAACCATTGTATTTAACAAAAACTTTCAATTCCCAACCTGTAATTGTCCAGCAAATTGGCGTTAAAAACTCTATCATGCGCATTTTTAAAAAAACATCTCAAGATACTTTTCATCTGCGTGTGGTCCCGTGTTGTGAACAAATTGTTAGTCGACGTGAACAACTGTGCAATAATTACGAAAGTGACGTTTAAAATTTTATATTCACTATATGCCTTTCTATATATTTTACACCTGTCATCTATAAATTCATTAATCATGTAAAAAATTTTTTTTTAGCATAAGTTTACCTTAAGTGTAGCAATTTACTTTCTAATCTTGAAATTGCAATTAATTTAGTTAACGTATTAAAAACTATTGTAAATCATAATGCGTAAAGCCACATAATCATGATTCCACAAATTTTGGATAATTTTGCCCTAAATTTTCCCAATACTTTAATTATATATTCTTTCAATTCCCCTCCACCAAACAAATTAACAAGTTTCTTCGCACAGTACTTTCATTAATTCCTTTCACTAAACGAATCAACAAATTTTATACGCAGTATTTTTGGCAATTCCTCCCTCCCTCGTAGAATTGTTCGTCATGATTAACCTTTTTTCAATTTTGTTGCTAATTTATCCCGTTTGGTCCATATTTTCCATTCACAAAGGCTACATCACCGTTACACAACCTCAAAGCACGCACAAGCCTGTTTTGGTCGTGCAAACGGGAGATTCAAGTATAGACTATTACACCACCTCCATTATACTAGTAAGAATGGCTAAAATTTAGTTTCAAACCCAAATTTCTGACTTGTTAAATGGTTACGAAGAATCCATTAAGCCCGACAAATAGCCAGGAATTCAATCTCATGTGCAATGATAATGTCTGTACAATTGAATATGAATCCAATGTATCCAATTACTATGGTGAATAATGCTTATTTACTCCATTCGACCTTTTTGCTATTTCCTTCGTTATGAGAAACTAATTACATATATGATAGTTTTTAGCAAGGGTAACCAATTAAGCCTGGGGAACAAGAAGGAAAATATTTATCACCCAGTCCTTTTTCGGTATGACCCCAAAACTAACATATTGCACCCCTTGAACGGTGTTGTATTATTTGTATCGATGGGTTCTATCGATAAATCCATAAACACGTATTTGAGAGTTGAAAAGATTCTCTCATGGGGCATTGAAGGGCCAAAAATCCCAGGAGCCGCAATTCTCAAATTTGTCGAAATTCCCCAATCTAAAATTGACCTTAACGGCCAGCTTACATCCCCGGGCAAACCTCCATGTAATGAATCAGTGAGAAGGAGAAAATCTATCAGATCGGATTAGCTGATTTTAACTATGATCACACATTACTTGCATCACGATAGCATCCTAAATTGTCTTTACTTTTACCCGATGGAAAAGCTATTCTGGGTAATGCTATGCCCAACCACTGCATGTGGCCCTTTCGTTTAACTTATTGGATGTCGCTGAAGATGTAGAAAGATTGGTTAACATAAAATGTATGATTATTGTTTGGTTTAGTCATTTTGGTAATTTTTGTATGATTTACCACTCTTCCCTAACCTTGTCCAGCGCATGATATCAAGAGCACCCCTTTTATGTATGGCAGCTGGTTAATTCGTATACCAAATAATCATTCCAATGTGCTCAGACAATATTACTACAAAACGCTTATCATTAAAGAGATTAAGCTTGTCAGAAATCTTTTACCTCATGACGCCCAGTAGTCAACAATTAATCTATCTCGCATAGCATAATGCTACAAATATCACGTAACAATACTATCTTTGAAAATGGAGGGATATCTTTAGGATATATCTTAGCATGGAAATAGAAAATCTGATTAAAAGTGTGAAACTAAGGCTACATGAGAACCAAGTTTATCATGGTACAAGATAATGCAACGAACCACCATGGGTTAAATGGCTTAACGACGGTCTATAAAGGTACAGATTAAGTAGAAGCCATTTACAGCTGACTAGTAAGATTAATACTAGAGTGTAGGATCAAGTTAAAATCTTTGTTTCTCGAATAAAATTTGTGGAAGGCAATACGTTGTGTATACACATATATACATATACACATACACACATACACACATACATACACATACACGCGCACGGTGTTAAATGAGGGTGATATTTGCAATATATTTGCGTGGCAGTAACGTAAAGAATGACGGAAAGATAGATCAAGATGACTGAGGAACGTGGAGGTATGATAAATGGGAAGTAGTAAATGTAGCAAGTAATTTCTTAATGGTATAAACCGACATGCATCGCGGAAGACATTTACGAAGAATCTACACAAATAGCCAAAAGGTAGCTACAGAAAGCATCGCAGCGCCGCGCATTATCAAACGGCGGCGTATCGCAGCTGCACCACAACAAACCTATACACATAACATGACGTCACACCATGTGAAGAAGCTTGGCAGGGACCAAACTAGACAAGCGTGAATGATGGACCCACAAAACCGTAGGGCGTTTCTGGGGAAACAGAAAAGCAAATACTCCGGGGCTAGCGCACCGGGCAGGAGCGATACACACAGCTCTATTCCGGCTGTGAATGTAAACAAATCGGCGAGGTTTGCCTGTCATTTAGTGTGTGTATTTATCACCTTTTTTGCGCCTCTGCTTTGGTCGATTCGTTGCCTTAGGTTGGTGGTTAAACTTGCTTGGTTTGTGTGTCCGCGTCCCAGTAAAAGTCATTTACTTGACCAGTTCATGCTCCACGTGTGTTCGCTGTTTTCTCCCTCATATATCAATATACCCTCTCCCTCATCTTTGTCCCCTCCCCATCCCCGTTTCAACACCCATCCATCCATCCACACACTTAATATCCATACCCTTCTCCCCAATATGTTACCATACTATACATAGGATTGTCCAGCTGTTTATCCATACATTAACACTAATCTTTAAACTGCACTTTTACACTCTACTTCTTTTATTCTTCTCAGCCATCCTAATCACGTTGCTCTTCCTCCAACCCGTTATTTTACCCTTGAGAAACTAATTATATTCTTCTCTCCATACTCTATTAATGTTAAATCTCCCCCGGTATATCTAAAACTCTCTTCAATTTCTCTACATTGCCTCTCGAATTCATTTATCCCGCAAATATTTCTCCCTCAATTACCTTGTTTATTATCACTTTCACCTTGATATCTATACTTTGCTGTATTGCATACATCATACCCAAGTTACGTATCGATCAGTTAGTTTATCAAAACATCACGCATAGCTTTGGTATGCTCTTTTTTTTGCGTTTCCCTTCATAAATCTTTCCTACACCCCATAAATAATACCCTTTACGTATGATTTCCTTCTTTCCCGTCCACATTCCATTGATTTCACTCGTTAAAACCTTCAAATCTTACAGCCTCTCTGCCTATCTCATCTAACCACTTACTACCACATCTCTACATCTCATACTAATCTACCCAGGTTATTAACACAGTTTAATCTTCTTTACCAACGGTCTCCCTCAAAGAAATCAGTCCTCTATCCTCAAACATATACCAACTTTCTCCCGCATTACACAGTTAAACCTTAATTGTAATAATACTAACAACAATGGTGTCAACTCGACGTCAATCTTCCCGTTTAAAACAACTTGCAATGGTACGTACCGTACGTACCCACCACTACATGTTTACATTTACTGACCGTAATCCTTGAATCAGCGCAACTCAGCTACTGGTGAACAACACCCCGGCGACGTTTCAAGCCCAAATCTATTTGCTAACCAATCACTTAAAACTAACTTGGAATCTTTCGTTAATAAGGATCTAGATCCAACCATATTTCCACCCTGCCCCAAATCCGACATCCCTACTACTAATCATCAATCTTCCCCTTCACTTCCCCAGACGGTTTCAAAAGATTCAGCCAACCCCATCATTCCCTCTCCTCAATCTTGCAACCCACAGGCATCTCCCAAGCCTGATCATTCCAATCTTGCTACCATGGCCAAATTATCAAATCTTAACCTCATTTCTCCAAATCAAACGGGTTCTCATTCGTTTACTCCACCTTCCAATTTTTCCCCCAAAAACTCTGTATCCTCAATTAACTGTCCTAACTCTGAAAACCTCTCAAATGCATCCTGTCAGTCTATTAACTTGAATACCGCCTCAGATGCTGCAGTACCCGAGACATTAACCCCTTGTAGAAAGGTGGCAAAACCTAAGACAAAAACAGGTCGATTCAGTGACATTCATATGGCCCAATTCAAAAAGATGCCATCAATCGCCGATCATCCTTCCGCTTTTCGTGCCAACACTATTTATTCAAATTCCAAAAAGGACCTACCTTCGTCTCAAACTGCACTTAAGAGAAAGTTTGCCAAAACTGAACCAGATTTTCACCCTCCAAACTCCAAATGTGTCAACCCCAAACTGCCCAATGTCGACTCATGCTCTGCCAGCCCCGCAAAACGTATCAAACGGGAAACGATACCAGAACAACATAATTTCAATTCGTCCAAACCTAAGTTACCACCAACTCCTCGCCGTACATTGTTAAATGCTCATTCCAAACCAGGGAATAACTTAAATTCTGTGCTTACTTCCAATACAATCACATCGCCAGATACTCAATCGCACCATAGGACATTTAAACCTTCCGATACCGATGCACTTTTGGGAAATATAACTTCTACTTCATCCAAAGTTACCAATAGACTCGACCACGAACGTCCGAAATCAGAGAATATCACTCAATCTAACTCAAATCAGGGAACCCCCCTCCCCCTTACCCCAGGTTTTAAGCATTTATCGCAAACTCCATCCCGGCAAATTTACCAGACCCCCCAATCCCCGAGGCCATTACCGCCCTTGCCTGTCGAAGTTACCACAACCACTACCATAGCCGTTAATCTTAATGCTCATGACAAACCTCGTCTTCACTCTCCACCATGTCCAACACTAGCTGAAAATGTCTCGCTAAAGTCTATACTACGAACCCCAAAGAGACTCTACTCGGATGACCCACGCAAAGTAGCCGCTGGAACTCATTTAGCAACCCCGCCCGGAAAACGAGCTGATGATATGGATGACACCTCATTTTCCAGCGGCGATCGTGTTCAAATTAATAGTTCATCTCATGCTACTAACTCCCGCGCGAGACATGTGAAATTTAGCGCCTCAGCTACTGAAATGGCTGAGAAGCAGGAGAAACGACTAAACAATGCCTCAGATGATTCATTTGCTAATGGTTACAAAGAAAATGACACCGGTATTCTATTTCCCGGTGCTTATCCGGTAGATGATATGGTTAATCTTAGCCAAGGCTCCTACAGCGATAGTAAAGGATCCAATCAAGCATGGATGAGGAGTGATATGAATCGAAACTTTACATTTCAGGCTAAAAGTCCGATAATATTCTCAAAGCTACATGAAAACTCACGTATTCCCCGCGTTAAAGATGATAGCAAAAAAGATGGTCTAAAGAAAATGAATGAGATAACGTCGTCCAAAATCCAAGATACCATGGGACTCCCAGAAGGTACCCTTAAAGCTCAGGCTAATCGGTCAAAGCGTAAATTTGACAGTGGATTGGGTGAAAAAGAAAACCAACCAAATAAGGCCGTACGAGACAAAGTTGAGAGACTAAGTAAGCGGGTAAGACTAACAGAACCCACGTTGAGTTCAGTAGCTAAAAGGATCAACAATCAAGATTCCAAGGTGGGTGGGGGAATTATCAAAAAGGTCACAGGAGGGTTGTTCAGTGCTATGAAGGCAGGGCAGTATAATAATATTCGGAACAAGAGAGGTGCAAGTCATCTCCGTCATAACTCTAAAACCACAAGTGCATCCAGAACCATGATGAATAGTTCAAGCGCAACTAAGAGCATGCCTGAAATGAATCATGCAAATCATTTGGGGTTGGGTGAGAGTAGAATGGACAGCAGGAGAGTTGGTTTAACACAGGATCGTTTAAATATGCTCGCAATGCCGAAAAAGCGAGCATGAAGTATTAAACTTGAGCTTAATCTTAGTCTACATTCCAATGATTGAATGCCAGGGTAAAATTTTTGAGAGTGCATATGATATTTTAATAGTATCATTCAAGTTATACAAACTCGGTAATTATAGAGCAGCATGCATGAGTCCTTGCTAATCAGTTAGTTATTTAGCTGTATGCATGAACTTCAGGCGTGAAAGGGCAAGATACTTCTAATAAACGAAATAGTTAAAGAAGTCAGCAGCGAGTTTGCTTCTGAACCACATGAGTCCCATTGATCTGTGTTTTCGCATTAGTGTCATTTAAAAGTTGAAAGTCGAGAGATAAATGATAAGATGTATTTGTACTAATCATGAAATTATTAGAGGGCAAGTGGGTAGGAAAACTTGAATGTGTAAAGATGGAATAAGTTCCATAAAGTAGAACCCTAGACTAAAATCAACTTTGCCTATCTTGGAGAGTAGACGGCTAAACGATCCATCAGTCATTCCACTAAGTAGTCCATGTGCACTCCAAGGTTTAACCAAGTCTAAAATGTCCAAACTTAGCCGGGTGTATGCACAACATTAGAAGAATAGTTGTGAATTTGTAAAATTCCTCCACGCTCCCTCAAAATTATCGCCAAACTCTCCACTTAGAGATGCCCACTAGCCCACGTGATTGGTCACGGGAGATTCACGTGAAGATCACGTGTAGCCGGAAATGTGAGGGTGGAAAAGGTTTGGTGCGGACGCGGGCGCGAGAGTGGATGGGCCAGGTAAAAGGACTAGGGGGAAGAGTGATTTAATAGATTATGTAGGATCGAAGTTAACGATAATAGATTAGGTGTATGGGAGCAAAGTTTTTGGAGAGAAATATAACGATTTTCAGAAAAGACAGCGTTGGGGAATTTTTTTGGGCAAACGTTGCTTTGGTTAGGTCTCGTAGGTAAGTGAGTGAGAAAGCGCACGGTTTACTGTTATTTAGAGGTTGAAGGTTTCTTTTGTTCGGTTAGCTGCAGAGACTGAGAGACATTAATTGTACGTTTAACGTTCTAGAGTAGGTTTGAAGACTTGAAAAAGTGCGGACGTGGCGTTAGCTATGCGCTGGAAACGTTTACGATTAGCTTGATTTACGGTTAAACAGTCAAGCCCACGGGCCAACGAACTCATCGCCATACAAGCGTATCAGACCATCCTTTTCACAATATACATGCTTGCTCCTATACACCTACTTTAGATACACGCTTACCGTCACGGTCGTTAATACTTTCTTTTGGCTTTGTCTCTACCCCCTTCACAATTTGTCGACTAATCCTATCTGGATTAACCTCACATACCCTTTCCTTTAAACAACTTTTCACCCGTCCCCTCTTACTTTTCTATACTGCACACCCATCTCTCCATCCCGTCATTCCTTCGCGACCACCCTTCTTTTACGCTTACACTTAGGCTGTCCTCGTAGGATTCCCTTATCTATTTCAGCATCACTCGTACTCACATTTACGCATACTTTTTACCTTGTTAATCGCAAAATATCCCCAAATCTCTGCGCTACCAAGTGAAACTATCACTGCACACTCTTTCGTCCATATATATATATATATATATATATATATGTATATATACAAACACGCATATTTAAACATTTAACCGTCGTCCTTTTTATATTACTCATCTAATGTCCTGGTCTCGTTGGGCCCAAGATTTTAAACCTGCATATCAGCCTACATGGATGCCGACTGGCTTATTTCAACTTGAAAATCCCACATCTTTCGCGGATAATCGAGATCGTGATACTATGCGCTGCTTGCGCAATGACCCTACCAATACCGGCCGACAGTCATTCACTTCACGCCCCCGAAAATCCTCTGAACAAGATAGAAGTCGGGATAACACGTCCAACACACACAGTGACATTCACTACCTCGCATCCATGAAGAATAACGACGTTATCATATTTAAGTGCGGCTCAGGTGTCTTTCCAATATACTATCCCGTCCTAACCATTGATCGTGGCCAATTAAAGATCGGTGATTTGCGGGAGGATATTGCCGAAAAGTTATGCGTTCGAAACCCGGATGATGTGATGTTATACTTTAATGGTATGCCATTGGAGAATGATGGCATGGCACTACGAGATTTGGGTGTACGTAGTCGAAGTCCTCGACCCATTGAAATTTGGGTTACATGTCGTGATAGGCGAGATGGAAATAGCGAAGGTCAAAATAGATTTGCTCAACCGTATCACCAACGGAACCACGCGGGAAAGCCATCAATGTCTAGTGCTAGTAGCCCCTTAATTAGTTCGGGGGCCAAATTCCCCAGAAGTGATAAAGATGCTAATCCAACTAGGAATAACCATACTGCGGTAAACAATACGGATCATGAAGTGCATCCGGGTAATTCCTCCGAAGATGAAGGTTTGCTACTTCGTGTTGCCCCCCGTCGTGGTAATGTATCGGTCGACCGACTTGAATCTGGCAATGATGTTAACGTAGCTTCTCCTAATTCGACTGTGAATGTTAACTCTGCTCCACAACACTCAAACCAGAGTAAACACCCTGTAAACGAAATGGGCGCGTCTCGGCAGGGTAAATCGATTAGGCGGGGTGGAAAGAAAAATCGGAACAGAGATCATACACAACACCACCACCAAAATCCCACTGCGTCCAGTTCAACCACTAGTACCAGTGTTAACGCTGATCTTAGTAATGCTCAGTCTGTTAAGCAGAAAAAGCGCTTACCCTTTGCACGGGATAACTTTGCCATACCGACGGTTAATGGTATGCGAAAGGATGGAAAAAGGTTTGGTGATTTGCCGTGTGAAGAACAATTGAATATGATCGAAGAATTTATGGAAACTCAAGTAAAAGTTCCCTATGAAAGATTTATGGAGGCGGTCAAGAATCCCGAATACAAGGATGAACGTGATGCCATAGAATTAGAGTACAAGCGACTAGGCGAGATATTATTAACTCAAGTTATCCTTAAGCTTGATGAAGTGTCAACTGAAGGTAATAGTGACGCTCGAGCTCGTCGGAAAAATTTGGTAAAGACTACGCAAACTCTTTTAGCAACATTGGACGAGGCAAAAGAAGCATATCTAAAATCTAGCGGTTAACCCCAGGATAATGTATCAGCACGGTAGTAGCAGATTTGATGTGAAAAGTAGACGTTAAGCTTGCTATGCTATGCCAAGCCACTCCATGTTACACTCTATCGTGAGAGCTAACTCTGAGAGTTTGATATGAAGCGTAAATGTTCTCACATACACTAAATAGCTTCCTTTTTCACCTTGGCTAGCCAGTTCTGTATTTAACTGCCAAACCACTTTAACCCTTGTTACCCAACCTGCGTCAATTTACCTATTCTCTTGAGTTCATACAATTTTCATGTTAATTCCAATCCATGTAACTTGTTGGAATAGAAAATCTTACTCTTGGAATTCATCTTTAACTGCAAGTATACATCCCCAAAATAGAAAAAATTCCCAACCTGGAAGCGGTAAACTGCCCATAGTGACGTCATGTTGTCTCGCTCTTCCCCCCTTCCAGGTGGTCTCCTTCCCATCACACGTGTTGAACCAAATTCCTCCTATCTCAAATAGGCAATTCCTATTACATAATTCCATAGTATCCAGATGTGGGTCTCCAATAGGTCCCGTGACAAAACCCTGGGTAATGCACGATTCGGATGCGGGTGTGGCGGTGGCCAGAGTCCGGAACGGGAATGGGGAGATCACGGGGAAGAATCGTGGTGCACGTGCATCGAATTGTTGGATGATGAGCGTTGGGGGAAAGTGTATTGGTCCAAGAAAAAGGGATTTTTCAT
This sequence comes from Herpomyces periplanetae, assembly GCA_009733715.1. Lineage (NCBI taxonomy): Eukaryota > Fungi > Ascomycota > Laboulbeniomycetes > Herpomycetales > Herpomycetaceae > Herpomyces > Herpomyces periplanetae. The sequence goes on along the minus strand of WMKJ01000052.1, from coordinate 70,387 downwards.
TTTTCCCTGGAGTAAAATATCGCAGAATATTATATTCCGGATATGCATTTATACAAACTTTCACGTCATTCATGCCATTCAATATGGTTATGACCCATAACATGCAAATTCCTAGCCCCCCCTAGTACCTTGATAATTGTGTAGAATTATGACTGTTGACTCGCTGATCCGGTCGATTGTTAGCTCGATCTATAAATTCTTTGCACCAGGGATGATTCAAGACTTCCGTTATAGTTATTCGTCCTTCAACATCCCTATTAAGCATGCACCTAATCAGCGAAAGACTCGATTCGCTCATCACATGAGGAACCCGTAGTCCATGATCCATGATTTCATCAATACTATAAAAGGGATTTTCTTTATAAATTATTGTGTACAAAAGGATCCCTAGTGCCCATACATCCTGCTCCTTTCCACGGTACACATGCCCAGCTAAAACTTCCGGTGCAGCGTAATCTATTCATGATGTGTATATTTCAGGTCAGTAATGTCATACATTTAAAACCAACATATATTAAAATACTATTACTCTCCTTTCCCCCTCTCTTGTTGAACTTACCAATTGTACCAACAAAAACTCCAAACGGTCCATTTTTCACATAGGCTGCACTTCCAAAATCTATCAGCTTAATACGCCCTTCGCCGTCAAGAATAACATTTTCATCCTTAATATCACGATGCACTATTTGCGCTTTGGTGTGCAAATGATGAACCGCACTAGCAACTTGCGTAAAAATCCGCTGACACTCCGATTCTTCCATATTATTAGTCACTTCAATATAATCAAATAAATCCATGCCCGTTACTCCATGAGGTACCATTTCAATGTAATAATTAATCTCATCTTCAAAAAAATCCATCATTTCAATAATGTTTGGATGTCCAAGTTTCTCCCTTCTCAAGTAATCCAAAACATGAATTTCTAACGGAACTGTACCAAGTCGTCGATCCCGCGTCCACGTATCAACCAGAATTCGCCGTTTCGTTACATATTTCATGATAACCTTCTTCTTAGTATGCAAATTACGACACAATTTGACTTGTCCGTAAGCTCCTTGCCCCATTTCTCCCAAAACTTCAAAATCTGTAATCGTTTTTTTATGCTGCTTCCCCGTTCCGGTCCCTATGTTACTTTCATCATTCGATAATCGTGTGATTTCATCCTCTGCCCTCCGCGACTCTTCGTTTCTCAAATTTTCGCTGGTTTGACCATTTTCAATTTCTCTTCTGCACACTCGCAATACCCTTCCAAATCGATCTCTAACCCAATTATCTCGATTCTCATTACTTATACTAGAATCTTCTCCCCCGCCAACACTTTCTCCTCTGTTCATTTCCGGCCCAGGAAAACTACGCATATCTATAGATGCATTATACTGCCTTGATGGATCAATGGTACTTTGTAACCCCATATGATGCTTCCGTGAGTATGATATCCAGAGCACATAAATCATTTTACCCTCACACCCTTCTCGTTCATCACCGCCAAACTTTTTCCCAATTTTATTTTGATTGGCTTCTTCGTGATACAACGGATAATTCATCACTCTCATTTGGACATCCACCATAATTATCCCTCCATTACGATGTTTTGCCTTAATTATCGCCGGCTTATAGGCTGATGACACCATTGTATACCATAAATCGTGATTTCTCAATTTTTCAATATCCCTATCTCTATCCCTATTCCGACAGGTTATTCCATTTTGCACTTCCAACAAAGCCTGAGCCCTTCGAAATATACATTCTGATACAACCGATTCCGCGGTTAAATCCGCCATGTTTTCCCGCTTGATTACCTCAATTAACCTTTTAAACTCTGGCAGAATTTCCCCTATACTAAGTCCCTTGACCTCATTTCTGCCAAACAATACTGCCGAAAATGCCGAATTCCCACAAAGAGCCTCGTAACTTTCTCCATCAACAATAATTATTCCGGATGCATAAGGGAGAGAAGAGATTCGCAAAATTATTTCGTCTACATCGTTTGAATTGTCTATGGATTCTGCATTATTCAGCCCTTTTGTGCAAGCCTTTCCTTGATACGTCCTCGGTAGGCAATCGTACCCATTTTTAAGCTTTTCAACTGTAACTGGAATATGCCGATCCCCAAGCTTCACTGTATGGTAATATTCACTCTCTTCGCATGTTGAACTTAATGATGGCTCTAAATTAGCATTATGATGAGTATATTCCTCAAATTCAGCTGGACGACTCAATTTCATTGATATCAAAGAATTTTGCCCTATGGTCCAAAAGTCACTGGGTCCACTCCATGATCGAGTAACTTGCCATGTTTTGTCAACGCTAACTAGTAGTACATCCTCATTTACCTCTTCCAAAACCCAAATCAGACAGTCAACGTTCTCTTTGACCCATAATGATACTGAAACCAGCATACCGTTACGTTTACGTATCGGTACTATTTCTCCACGCAATAAAACATTTTGGGCGGGGTGGTCTGAGGTACAACTTTTAAGTGGATTATCATATTCCTCATCTAGTTTCTGTGAGTCAATGGAGTAGTTCAATTGGCTATCAGACGTTCGACATATATCATGGCGTTCAAAGTCTTGCGTGAGTTTACCAGGTGTCTGTGGTAACATTTCCGTTATTCCCGCTCCAAAAGTTGAGCAAACTCGTTCCCATGCCAAACGAGGCGATGAAGGCGAGCTGTGTTTGCTCCCTGAGCTGCATGTTGAATGCTCAGAGGGACTCGGAAGATCGGAAAAAGATGACGCTGAGTCAGAGAAGCTTTTAACAGAGTTTTCACATGATGTAGCGTTCTTTATATTTGATTTTGTCAGTTTGTCGCATAACCATGACCGTCGACTTTCGTGGACTACATCTAAAATATCAAGCTTTTGTAACTCGGACCGCGTAACACCAAAAGCGAAGCATGCAAGATCATTTGCGGCTGTGATATTCCAAGGTGCATGCAACGTAGTGGCAAATATAGATTGAGCAATTGGAAGGGGTCGAGAACCAGAATGCTCATTAAAGCTACTTACTGGAGAATGATAGTGATTTTGATGATATGGTAAACTTAAGGATTGGTATGAGAATTTGGAATTCTGTAAGCTCAAATCGGTAGAAGACTTTGCCATCGGTAATGATGTACGACGCACATCAGATGGCAATTGCAATAAGAAATTTGGTTTTGAATTGTAAGCTTCATCCGAGTAACGAGACGATGTTACTAAACTGGGAGATGAGCGAGCATTGGACGTGGGAAAGTTGGATGAACATGTTGATGTATCAGTTGCAGCTGATGGAGTTGAGAAGTGTTTTTCAAAAACGTTATAATTGGGAATGATTTGGGCCGAAAGAGATGAGAGGGGTGTATACTGACTCAGAGTGGGGCACAATGAAGGAAAGGATATGGAAGGATGTTGAAGGTCAAGAGTACCACAAAAGTCAGTATGAGGATAATTAGTTCGACTTTTCATACATCTTTCACTAGCTTCAGAGCGGGAAAATTTATCTTGATGGGTTGAGGAGACACCAAAATGTCGGCGTAAACCACTTTTATGGTAGCGTAAAGTTTCCTGTGAAGGATGAGAGAAGCTGAAAGAATGTGAAGAGTCACAGGCAAATTTCAATAAAGAGTCTAGTGAAACTTTCTCGGCCGTGAATTTAGCGTTAAACAGAGATGGTGATATATTAGAAGACAAGGACAATGAAACAGGTATGAGTCCAGTAGTTATGCAAAAAGGTTCACTCTGACCAAAACCAAGGGGAATAAAGTCAGTACACGGCCGGGTTCTTTTTAGACCAGAAACGGCATCTATAGAGCAAGGGTTCATGTCAGATGGTGGTGGGGGAGTACGGCTAAGGGAAAGTGATTAGTATAGTTAGTAAAGAGTGGTATGAAGACAGTATATTTTTGTATATACAAAGGCAAGCTGGGACAGTATAGGTACCTAAGTTCAGAGTAGCTTAAGGATTGTTTCGAGTTTAGTAAGTGGCCAGTGGTTGAATGAGTTTTGCAAGACTTTGGGACGAATACCGGTGTAATGTGGTTAGTGTTTACGGAGGAGTTAATCGCTGACAGGAATGGAGAGTCACGCTCAAACATATCTATATATTAGTATTATAAGCTTAGGCATAAAGGAACTCATGCACATATGCACACAAGAACAAGAACAAGCACACACACACGCATATATATATACATACACACGCACGTATACTTAGTGACAAGCTTGTTTTCGGAGAAGCTTTGTGTGTATAAAAAAAGTATGAATAATCGTACCGGTGCCGAAAGTTTCGGGAGTGAAGACTGGCATAATCAAGAAGGAATGAGATTCAGGCAGGGTGTATAGGATAAAAGAAGGGAAAAATAAAGTGATAAGGTATTATTGATGGCGTGAACCCGATAAGGTAAATATGAAGATAGGAGGATGAAAATTGGTGGAAGATTTGGTGGATACAATGAGAGTAGAGGGTGTGAAGGGAAAAGTAACAGGAGTTGCGAAATAAACAATAATTTTGAGTAGCAAAATGGTAAAGTTGCGATTTGAAAGCCAGGAAGTATGACTTAGTAAGCGATGAAAGGGAAGTGGAATTGGTAGAAGGGATTATTTATAGGATGGGAAGGGAAGAGGAAGGAAAGATATGGTTGGGAAGATGTGAGTGAGGTAAGATAAAAAGGGAAAATGGATGGGCTATACAGGCACAATCAAGTAGTTAAATAAGGTGGGTATGAGATAAAGTCGAAAGAAAAGGTGTAGATGGCGAGAAAGGCGAGATGAAAGTAAGGAAGATTAAGAAATAAGGATGGGATGATGGGGAAATTGAAAATAAAAGAATGTGTTAAAGAGGGGTGATGAAGACAAAATTTTTAAGGGGAAAAACTAGAAACCTACATGATCAATAAGTTTGGGGATGTAGAGAAAAAAGGATTTAGGCATTAAGTATACGGACTAAGAAAAACTGGGAAAAGTGTGATTCTCGTTCTCGTTCACGTTCTCATTCCCGCAACCACACGCACAACCACACTTATTCCCACTCCCTTCCTCCAGACCCGATGCCTTACAAGTATTTTCCTCCCGGTTCACGTGACTTGGACATTAGCGCAGAGGAGGCTCTTCTAAGCCTGTGAACAGGATGTGGTTGGTTGGTTGGTTATGGGGTGGGAGAAGATTTTACGTAGCGGGGTATTTGGAGGGGAGGGAGGAGGGAGGAGGGGGAAGGGGGACGGGGGAGGGAGAGGGAGGGGGAGGGAGAGGGAGAGGGAGAGGGAGAGGGAGGGTGAGGGTGAAAAAGCGGGAGACTAGGGAGATCAAGCCGTAGTGGAAAAGCCGGCTTAAACGTCATGATAGATTAGACTCATCGCAATACCGAGAGAGGTCAGTAGTGGGTGGAATAAGCGAGAATAGCAAAAGTCAGCAGGGTGGAGAATGATGTAATCCGGTCTTGGGCACTGCTGGGAATTTGGGGGAAATGGCCAACTTCGAGCTAGCCGATGACGTAGAGAGAGTTTGGTGGAATCTGGCCGGGGAACAGGCAAATCCCCAGCTATTGCCTTTTCCGAGTCAGCGTGGTTTAGTATTTAACGTTTCATGTGCTTCCGGGAATATTTTCAAATACCCCGCCCACCCTCCTCACCTTTCTTTGGCCTAATGAGTTTCATCCACTACCCCTGTTCGACCCTGAAAATTTCATTTAATCTCCGAGTACATCTATCGGTTAATGCTCGTTGCCGAATGGTACACAGTATATACAATAAATTCCATAATCCCTTTACTTGATTAACTATTGTTTTATTAATATCTATCTACGAGGTTTACTTAAATCTTCTCTTTGGTCAGAGTCGATCTTTTCACCACCTTCCTTTCCATTCTCCTTCCTCGCTCACCCCATCCTCCCTAACTTGTCCTTTATCACACCACCATTAATATTGTCTCATCCAATTCATCCTTTTCCCAGTATCTATTACGTATAAAAACTCTGGATTTTTTCACCTACTTTCCCTCCCCAAACCTTCCTACAACTACTCAGTGCTAATTTATCCCATCGCCTAACTATTTTTCCTATATCCTGTATTAGCAAGTCTTGTAACTATCATGGCTTTTTTGTGCCCAAATTTCTCCCTTCTCCCTCTACACGTGCATTTTTCATTATCTTGTCTATCCTGGATAATTTTTCTTTTTTCATTGTCCTCCCAAAACTCTACTTAATATTATCTACTCTTTACCTTACTATGTACACTTAAGGGGTAATAACTTATCATGTCCACCTATAACTTTTATCTATTTAGTAAAATATACGTGTTTCACAGTATATTCGTTGTGTCCACGATGAAGCATTCCCTACTCTCCCTCTCTCTATCCTCAACTGTATAACAATCAATATCCCATATTACCCAAAACTTAAATAATGGCTAAATCTTTACCCTATCAATCACAGTCGTACATGCATAACCTTCAATTTCCCTTTCCAAAATCTTCCCATAAATCTCAACTTATTTGACATTTAGTCTTACTTAATTGCTGCACTGCTCTTTCTATTCGTCCCTTTTTCTTTAATTTATCGGCTCATTTTCTCTGTTTGCTCAATCTACAAACTTACTTCCTTAAAGATATCTATTGCGTAAACCCTACATCATAATACCTTCTATTTTCCCTTCCAATCTATACAATTAACTGTATAACCTCGGCCACTCAATTTTTTGTCACTCTATGCATTCTGATTAACAAAGATAATCGATACCATCGCTGACCAACCGTCCTCCAAACCTTAGCTTGTATCGCTACCCATAATATCAATTCACTCACTCGAGTATCCGGTTTCACTCGTCCAACATTTTTCAAACTCGGGCCGTGCTCACCACAGCCATATATCTAGCCTTACAATCTCAGTGTTTCCTTATCAATAACAAGTTTGATATGCAAAATTAGCCTGAAAAACTAGCATTAACCAGTCAAAAGTCCCATTTTGATCGGCCTCCATCCTTTATACATACATTTAGCCAAAATAAATTAATTCTTCTAATAGTCAAGTATTAATGTAAAATCCACAAACTTGTTCATTGCTTCGCAAAGTTACTTGTAATAATTATATTATCACCCATCATACAATTATAATGTATTACCTCTTTGTGTACGGCTTCACGTTTATCAGCTCCCATTTCCATTTAACTTACCAATCTTGTTATAGACCTGCCATAAACTGCTATCTTTTTCTTAATAAATACACTAAATAATATTATTATTCATTTTTACACTTCAGAATTCTTAAATGTTGTACTAATATGATGTGCACTATCAATAAAGTTTACTAGAGTAACTATATCGCTTTCCTGTCCAGAACTTAAACTAGTAAATCATTAGTTATATTTTTCTCGGATTTTACCCAATTAACATTCCCCTCATAAAGCATTCTAAAAATTATATTTTTCAGTATTCTACATTGTGCCAATCCAAAAATTCATTAACCCATACCATTCGCCCTAGGAGTTTTACTTTCCGCCCTTCCTCTCCCAATACAATAGCAAATAGCATGGTCATATGATCCAACTCACTTGCAACATACCATGTAGTACAGTATTACTCAATGTATGCACAAAATAAAGTAGATTCAATCGAAAATAATTTTCGGGCGTGCATGCGTATCCACTCCCTTACTGATCGACGAAAAATGAGCTTCAACAAACATACAATAAGATACATCTGCCAAACTGATGTTTATCATTAATTTTTTAGCTACCCTAACAGTTGTTACGGTCCCTGTTAGGTTATCTTGTCATGTGTAAAGTATGCCTTCACATATTACGTCTTAATCAGCCAAACACAGCATCATACTTAGTTTCTTATCAGAAATTCATCCAAGATTCTTATTTTTAAAGACAACTTCAATCGTTCAACTAACCCAACTACCGTTTTCATTCCAAATGTGTCTTCAATCTACCTTGTCACAAAAACATGATTTGCATTTACTTGCGCACTCTTCAAGGCCCATTATTAACTCCATCACCACGCGGAACGTTACCTATAGAAATATCTTAATATCTACTTCTAACCCACATTCTTCCCTATATAACCCCCACTATAAGTATGAATACAGCTACTTTGAAAATGGACACATTAACCGTTCATTCGTTTAAATGTTCATATCCATACCCATTCCCTCCCAATTGTAATTTCTATCCGTAGATTTGTAATTGATTAATCCTCCTTCCACTAGAATTGTCATCCATGCCCATGCCAACTCCCACGGCTAATCCCACTGCAACTCCCATGGCTATTCCCACTACGATTTCAATTCCCCTTCGTTTTCCCTCTCCCTATTCCTTGCTCCCTTGCTCGACACCACTAAATATCACGTGACCAACACGGGATATTCAGCTCGAACCTCTTCTGCCTCGGATAAATATACTTCCTTACAATCGGAAACATAAATCTCCGTCGCTCGGTGGTTCATCTGTTCTCAGGTTAACCATCGCGACTTTTCCATCGAATATTCCCGTTTTCTATCATCATTTCTCTCGACTTTTATTCTTCTCTTAACTTCAGATTTATCAATTTTACACCGGATATTTGATCTGACTCGTACCTGCTTACATTATCCATCTTTTCCTGCTCCATAATTATTGTCGTTAATTTTCGTTCAAATTTACATATCTATCGTGTATCACTGTCATATTGTCGATTCAACTATTTTCTGCATTATCCTACCCTTCAATCGCAATTCCTTCCTATCCTTCTAATACCCATAAAATCGCTCTACTTGATACCTATCCTCTCACTTCTTAATCGTTCTTTGATAACATACCGCTTCACTTAATTCTTCAATTTGTTTCCCTTTTATCATCTCACTTCGCTTCCCTTAATAATTCATCTTTTCATCTTAAATATCATTTATCTCGATTCTTTAATTCTCTTCCCTTTACTCTTCATCGCTTGATTTTCATTGGTCATACCCTCTTATTTAGCCCACGTCTCAATACTCTCTAGAATTTTTCTCTCCTGCGATTATGCAAACGGCCATTTTAGCTTCTCGCGAAACGCTATTATGCCTTGGCGACCGTTGTCCGGCATTGCTTTTGGCGTCTGCATTTACCCTTTCGAACCAAGTTCACCTGCCGATCTTCCCTTACAAGTTGGTGATGAACTCTACGTGATTGAGCAAGGCGGTAAAGATGGTGCTTGGTACCGTGGATACCTCGTTGCACCCCCTTCTATACTTGCTGCTTTAAGTCAAGCTGATACTACTCTCGATTTTGATCAACCTTCTCCCATCGGTCACTATCCTCCTGCCCTCGAAGCTCGAGTATTCTGTGGAATCTTTCCCCGCTGTTGCATCGATATTCGCGAAGTGTTAGACTCTGCATGTTTTCCTTATCCTAATCGCCTTTCTATCTCTGATAAAAACGCTTTCGATTTCCCCCACACTTCCCCTAATCATGTTGACAATGATAGCACTTCTACGGATAATTCACAATCTTCTCTCGCATTAGCTCGTCCAACTTCCTCCGAGACAAGCTACTTACCCTCATCATCTCGTCATGATAATCCCCTCAAACCTCCCGCTCCAGTTCCTTTGCTTAAAATCGGCGACGAAACCGTCTCTCCCATCCGTGAACCACTCGTCGACGAAATTGCTTCTTGCCTGCGTGAATGGTACTCTACTTATTTACATCGTTTACTACTATCTCGTGAATATGATACTCTCGAATACATTTCTCAGCTTGTTCATCGATTAGACTGCTCGCGCCGTCAGCTTCTATACAATTTCTTAACCCAACATGAACTATCCCAACTCCGTGAGTCGGCCGTTTGGGATCTGGTAACCGGCAATCGAATCTTAAAAGGTGAAGTCATCGTGCGAAGCCCCTCCGACGGTGGTCGTGTTTTAACCGCAAATGATTCGGCCATTGAACTCACAAAATTGCAATCTGTTATGGGTTTACTTTCCGAACATCCCCCAAATACCTCCATTGATGACCCACACTCCATTCATCATTTATTAATCGACTTATCAAATGGTTTAGCAAAACTTCCCTCAATTCCCTCTCTCATCATTGCCTTATATCTGTGTATTAAACCCGCTTCCGACGCCCCTTTACAACCGTTATCTGAGGTCTTCACTATCGATTTAACAAGTTACGATTCTACCTCTAATAATTCCTCAACGCTCTTGAAAACTCTGTTTACCGATATATCATCTACTGAACTAAATTGTGAGCTTGTTGGCTCCTCCCTTATTTTAGTGTTTAAATTACTCGCGAATGAACCAATTTTGCGATCCGAATCTTTAAGGCAAGCCGGTCAACATAATCAAACTACTAATAATCCTCATCACCATCATAATAACCCCCTTAAATCGTCCAACGTGGGATCAATTCGCGTGGCAGGCGGACGTCGTAGTATTGTTAAATGGGGACGAAAGCATGGTGACACCCATAAAGGTGAAAATGGTTACGCTGATGATCCAACGTTATCTTCGGGTACTCATCAAAATGCATCTAATTTTACGGGAGACCAATCTAACTCCACGGTTAATTCACCAAATCATCCATCCTCAACTAATGTTCCTCCAAGAGATCCCGATACATTGAAGCGTACTGTTGGTGCTGGAATCTTACGCTTGAATTCTATTAGCAAGACAGACGGTGAATTCACCGGTACGGCTGACATGTGGTATCCAGTTTTAGAGGGCGAAATGTACGCCGAAGATGTAGTTACCACATCTATTTCCGGATCATCGCCGTGGGATCCACTTTTGCCCGAAATTCTTCCCAGCTTTACAGGGAAATTTCGGCGATTTTATGCGCTGCAGGTAATCACCGTTTCCTTAAAATGCTTTACGGGGTCCAACCCGGATTTACTTGCTAAAAAGAAGCCCATAATATTGTACGGTGTATCACACACTCGCAAAATTGGGTTTTCTGGAGCACCAAGAAAGCCTCGGAGTGATATCTACATTACGCTAAATGAAGCATGGCTTCCAAACAATGCTCACTTGGCGCATCCTCGCACTGGCGTTGCTCCCATTGGAGTTTCACCAAATTCTAATAATCTGGAGTTAACGTTGGAAGTACGCCGTTCAACGGGTGAACGGATCAATAATTGTATATATCCTTCATGTAACAGTGGAGGTCATACTGCGTGGCGTACCACAGCGGTAAGGCGTAACGAGCCTTGGAATATTACACTTCGTTTGTCATTGGAAGCGGAAATCGTTCCGGGTGCTCATATAGTTATGAGTATTGCTGATGCACCATATTTTCCGTTTGCTCTGTGTTGGATGCCATTATGGAACTTGGGTGCATTTACAAGGGATGGACCCCATGAACTTGTATTATATAGCTATGATGAGTATAGCTCAAGTATGATTTCTGGTCGAGGAGCTTATCTAGCTTTACCATGGGAAGCACCGTCTCGAGAATCAGATATGTATTCAGTTGATTCATCTGGTTGTTCCAGCCAGACTGTTTTGGCAACATTAAACCTAAAAACGTATCTTTGCAGTACTATCTACTCTCAAGATCCAACTCTACTTGGTTTGCTGCAATGGCGTAACGAAAGCACTGCAAATTTGGAAGCGCGTTTGAAGCATTTTGTGTTCGTGCCTGAGATAGAAATTGTTAAAAGTTTGAACGAAGTGTTTGATACATTATTCGATCTTATGATCGAATATTTTGACTCGGTCGAGTATGAAGATCTAATATTTAACGCACTTGTATTCGTTTTGAGCATAGTTCAGGATCGTCGATTCAAGTTGGGACCAATTGTGGATCATTATGCGGAAACACGCTTTAAGTACCCGGTGACCACATTCTGTTTGATACACAGTTTTCAGAGGTTATTAGGAGCTGCCACGGATGCAAAGTTATCGCGAATATTACGTTCTGCTATAAAAGTTGGATCTCACATATTTAAATTTATCATGTACGGAAGGGCTCAGCAATGTCAAAATGAGACTGATCCCAAGGTTAAAGCGGCCAATCAACGTATATTCTTACAGGAGTTACGGGGTTTGTTCACTTCATCGGAAAGTCTAATTAGCAGCTCTGATCCTTTGTTAGTGGGTACGCGTACACTAATTGTTCAGCATATACATGGATGGTTAAACGAATTAGAAGTGGGAATGCCTCCGAGGCAAATATTCGAGATTGCCTCTAGCTTTGTGGAGTCATGCTCGAATGTTACGGGTAAATTGATATTGTATAAATTTGTCATGTTAATCTCGTTTATTCAAATTCCTGCTTTTCGGAACGAAGAAGTAAGGTATACGCTACTGCAAAGTATCGCTAGCTGGATTGCGCCGTATTGGGGGTCAACTGATTCAATATCTAATCAATGGAGGGACCAGGTTAGACTGTGCTGCTCTATAGTTGCTGAACAGGAGAAAGACTTGTGTGAAACAGCTCATCTTTACTTACCCAAGATAATTGAATCGTACCTTATAGTGCGCGATATAGTTGCTCAGGAAAAAAAGGATTTTGGTAAAAATGGTACTGGAAAAACAAAGAGACAGTTGTCACTATTATTTCCCAAGAGTTATCCTTTTCCAACTCGCACCACAGATATGGAAGCAGAGTACGATGAATCACTGATAGAACTGGCCGGCGTATTGGCCCAAGTTTCAAAGTATCAAGATCAAACCCCAGGTGAAGTCTACGGAGATGAGTATGCTCATTTACTTTTTTGTGAAATGGAAATATTTAAATCTGTTTTAAAGGGAGATGTCTACCCATCTTCATGGTTGAGTATACATATTTACTACCATCGGACGATTTTAACGTGTTTAAGTAAAATGGCGGAAACTTTAACAAAGCATTATCTGCCACCGGTGGAGGAAGCTGAACAATTTAATACATCGTTATGGAGATGCTTTTTCGAAACACTTATCAAGTTAGTTGGAAGTCCGGCTCTAGCCCTAGAAACGTTTCCTGAACAAAAGAGACGAGCGGTTTGGAAAATCGGGGGAGATATTCGGGAATTGGGAGCAGAACTTTTAGGCAAGTATTGGGAAATAATTGGGTGGGAAGTTGACGAAGAGGAAAGGATAAGCTTAGGATATGAAAAAATTGGAGGTTATCAAGTGCAGTACGTTCCAACATTGGTTGCCCCGGTAGTTGAACTTTGCCTCAGCGTTCACGAAGGCCTTAGGCTAACTAGCGTTTCAGTCCTGAAAAGTATGATTATCAGTGAATGGAACTTGAACGATGATTTATCCTTACTTGTTAGGGAGATCATTAAAGCATTGGGCGGTTCATTCAAACATCACAGGTTTAATAATGATAGTAACATGCAAAGAGTATTTATAGATGATTTAACCAAGGCATTTGAACCGACATTTCATGGCTCAGAAGAATCTTTGTGCACAGCTGTAAAACAACTGCTGGGCACAGTGAATGAAGCGGTTACATTACTTCTTGCGGTACATAATACGGAAGGAAATTCGGAGTTTTTGTATACCATGGCATTTATCAAGCTGATAAATTTTATGGGAAAAATTGACGAGAAAGAATTATACATTTCTTATGTCCACGAACTGGAAATTCGGCAAGCTAAAGTAGGAAATTATTGTGAAGCTGGACTAGCACTAGAGTATATTGCGAAGCTATACGAATGGAACACATTGAAATATGTGCCGGCTACAAGTTCACTGATGTTTCCTCGGCAGACTATGTTTGAGCGAAAGGAGATGCTTTACTTAAGAATGATCAAGTATTTTGAGAAAAGCGAATCTTGGGAATTTGCGCTCAGTAAATATAACGAGTTAACGGATCAGTACGGGAATAATGTTTTTGATTTTGCCAAATTAGCGCAAACACAACGGTCAATTGCAACAATTTGTGAACGAATTGAAGAAGGCAAGAGTATATGGACGTCTAGGTACTTTCGGGTGGAGTTCAAAGGGACCAAATTTCCGAGTAGTATTAAGGATAAAGAGTTTATATTTCAAACATCTGGTTTGGAGAAGTCATCGACGTTTGTTGATCGAATGCAAAGACAATACAGAAATGCGGAAGTAGTACTAATATCGACGGAAGAAATAGCTTCAGCGACGGGAGGATTGATGAAATTACGAGATGAGACAAAACAGCCATCGTTTGTAGGACAACGATTGGTGATTTCGCCCGTTGCAATTCACCGAAATTTGAATCATAAGGTGTACAGGAGATATGGAGTTTCTCATTCGACGCGAGACTTTATGCTGGTGAAAGATAATAGAATGTTTAGTGTTCCAGTACGCAAATCTGGAGCCAATAAACAAAGTATTGAGAATGGAGTTGAGAAAGTAGTGTTTGAAACAGCGGAAGCGTTTCCAACGATACTGCGCTGTTCAAGAATAGTGTCGACCCAGAAAGTTACGATATCGCCAATTCAGTCGGCGACAGAAAGAATCTATCGTAAAACGGGAGAATTAGTATACGTGGGGCAGAGAATTTCCGAGCATGAAGGAAGTCGGAAAACATTTCTTGACTTGATCAATAGTTTAGTATCGCCTAATTCAGAGGTTGGCTGCGTTCAGTATCGCAAATTTCTTCCAAAATCTGGAAACTTTTTCCAAATAGATGATGAAGAGGAAGCATTGGATGAGAAACAAAACGAAGAAGAATGGAGTGATGATCAAGTATCGTTATCACTGGCGTTAATTGATCATACATTATCGATTAGGAAGGCCTTGAAATTAATTCCGGACTCGATTAATTGGAGTGTTAGGCAAAAGTTGAACGATAGTAAGTTAGATAAAGATTTTAAGTGGAATGAGTGCTTGATATTAACCTTTATTGTTTAGTGTTTGAAAGTACCTTTATGCCCGAGCTAGCATTGATTAAACAGGATGAACATTATTTTACGGGAGATATGGGCAACGTTAAAATGATGAATGAACGTGATCACGATGGAGAAGTTCGGTTCGAGATTGATGAACATAGTGTGAATTGGAATTCGAATTATGGACAAGAGCAGAAGAGAAGACGGAGACCTATGAAGCTATTATCGGGCACAGCATTTACTGGCGATACTGATATAATGACAGATCGCTATGAGGAGTACGACGAGAAAGGAAGCATAAATAAAAGTGGAAGAGGAATGGAGAATCATTGTGATGAAATAGAATATGGAAGAAACGACGGGAATAAACGGGATGAAGGAATAGGAAGTGTAGATCAATATGGGTATAAAACGGTTCTGAGTCCGCGAATGGTTAATGTACGAAGACAAATAAGTGTTCAGCAATTTGGATCACGACGATGTATAAGCCAGGATAAGAAGAATGATATGTTTGTCGATCAGGCAGTGATTGACGTATCTGGAGAGATAATTTAAACCGGATTTTGCACAAGCACGATAGCGATGATGACAAGGACGATAGATACGAACTGAGGTGGTATTGATAATGGGGTTAAGGGGAGAATTTAATCCAAGGATTGAAATTTCTGGGATGTTTCGAGCTTGTTTTTCCCTTTTTCTCATCGTTAGTGCAATTCATTATGTTTAAGGAAATTATGAGCATTTTAATAAAAAATAGCCGGCAAAATAACTGTCGTGTAAAGTATTACGATAAGAATTCGATCCAAATTAACCGTACAGTAGCTTGGATGCTAAAGATATAAGTTATTGAAATGATTTTAAAACGGAAAACCCGTTTGGGCTTTGATGAAACTAGCCTGAAGGAAAAGATCAAGTATGCAACGGCTTGTGTGTATGAATATGTATATATGCTTTGACGTTAAATATCTTATTGGGATTGAGATTTAACTGTTTCACGAGTAAATAGTTGAATGCAGAAATCTTGTTTAAACATATGAGCGCAATCTAATGCTGTAGGATGTCCCAAATCAGCGCGTGCACCGGAATTCCACAACAGTTCAGTTATACAATTGTATCCTTTGAATACTGCACCGGCTAATATAGATTGGTTGCGTTCGTTAAGCATATTAACATCAGCACCCCGTTCTATAAGTCGAAGTACCGTTGAAGCGTGCCCGTTATACGCTGCAAGCATTAGCAAAGAATTACCCTTGGAGTCGGTTAAATTAACGGGGATTCCTGCATCAAGATACGCAACCAACTGTTCACTATCGCCGTGACGTGCCATATCAAAAATTCGTGCTGCTAAATCTAGAGCTTCATCCGGTAATTGATCCACCGTACACGGTTTATCCGATGCATTAGAAACCGTATTACACGATGACGCTAGTATAGTATCTGTAAAAATTGTGTTAACAAGTAACTTTCTCTTTGTCCATTTATGCAACCAAAACCATAAAGAAAATTCCATTTGCATAAACTTTACTTGATTTGTCCTTTACGGATTTTGGTGTATTACACGGAGACGTCATGATAATACAAACAAGCACCGATAAAATTATTAGTATAAATTAACCCAATCAATTTCACCTATACCAATAATTTCCTCTTCTTTCTATTTAAAAAAATTCCATTCAAATCCTCTTCCGTTCAATTAACTCGATCATTCTTCGAGAGATTTTTTCTCCCTCAAAAAATTTCCCAATTGGGAAGTCTTTTGCCGCTGGAAAATAGTTCTACCGTCGCCGAAACATCGGCACGGATTAACACATATGCCGCAATAATGTGGCGCACGCAGCGTGTGGCGGTGCGATGTGGCG
Organism: Herpomyces periplanetae; assembly: GCA_009733715.1. Classification (NCBI taxonomy): domain Eukaryota; kingdom Fungi; phylum Ascomycota; class Laboulbeniomycetes; order Herpomycetales; family Herpomycetaceae; genus Herpomyces; species Herpomyces periplanetae. The sequence continues at coordinate 53,796 of WMKJ01000052.1, read as the reverse complement.
TAGGATTGTGGGTCTGTTTTTTGGGGCTGTACAAACGCGTAGAATGAGGAATGAATCGTGTCTTGAGGAAAATGTTTTGCCCAAGTGTACAATTGTTCAATAAATTTAAATGTTGTAGTCGGGTTAAGTATGTCATCATTTCAAGGGCCATCGACGAATTCGGTAGGGCCATCACGGAAGAGGTCATCGGTATCTGGAGTCAATAAATCGGGAAATTCGACTAAACGCCGGAAAGCATCAGCAGGTCCATCGCAGTTGTGGCAAACAAGTTTTCCAACAGATGCCACGAATAATTGTTCATCACAGGTTAATTTAATTGAAAATTTTGGTTCAGCGCAATCACCCGGAACAAGTGATGGAGTTTACTCACCCGGGGGAGGTTCCCGTGCCTTCAGCACGATAAGCGGTGGATCAGGCTCTCCCAGCTTAGCGGGTGCATCATTCGGAGGAAACACCTCTGCATTAGCAATAGCTACGGCTACTACATCATCACGTCGTGGGAAGAAGAAAATGAGTAGTACACTTGGTAGTATAGATGGTACGAGAGATCAAAGTAACGTGATGTCTGGTCGGGCTAAACATTTAAACGTAGGCGGACAAAAATCATCAGGTGTAACAAATTTTCGGGGTGATTCAACAGCCCTGGCTAACTCGCAAGCCGGCGGTGGTGCTGATGATGATGAAGACGATGATATCGATGACGCTCACGACATGTCTGCGGAAGGTGGGAAAATGGATGAAGCCGCCCAGAAGCAAGAGCGTGAACATTTGAGCATGCTTCTTGAAGCATTCAATTTAGATCAGAGTGAACGCTACGATATCTGGCGACGCGTTCGCTTAAAGAAAGAAGTCGTGCGTAAAATTACCAACCAAACCCTTTCTCAATCCGTTCCCCAGTCCGTTATCACTACCATTAACGGATATACTAAAATTTTTATCGGTGAATTAATCGAACGAGCTCGACAGGTTCAACTTGAATGGCTGAGCGTAGCGTCAACCTTTCCAAACGGGGATCCAATTTCTCCCGATACCCCCCTCAGCCAGCGCACCCTTGAACGAGACCGCGGTCCTTTACTACCCGATCATTTACGCGAAGCCTTCCGACGTTACAAACGTGGTATAACCGCTGCTAATACGGGCTTCGTTGGCTTGTCACTAGGTGGAAAGGAAAATGCTGTTGCTCGATTCGGCGGTCGGCGCATGTTACGATAAACGTTTACAGTCTAGTTACAACATTCCCCATCCCACGCCGAACACCATGGTTTACATTAACCACAGGTAGTCACCTTTTTGGCTAATCGCCTGCTCATATTTAACGACTGCTCCCAGTTTAACAGATAACGTGCAAACTTGTCATTTTTCAGTAAAGGATAACCTATTGTACAGTGAACCACGGTGAAATTTTCCAAGAAACACAGAGTATAACCGTGTGTATACATTGCGATGATAACTTGGTTAAGCGTAAAAGGAACGTTAAATATGCTGCGCGTGCGTATACGAAAATGAATGGCACACGAGCTGTATCAGGAAGAATAGCTATAATGAAATACTGGTTCAAGATTTGGGTGAGTTTAGGCCAAAACGATTAGAAGGTCCTTTAGCACCACTTTTTTGCACATCTTCAATCATTTGGTTAATATTAAAAGGATCGTCGTCTTCATCTCGCTCAAATGTAACAGGGCCACGTCGAATACTACTTCCGGGTAAGCCTTCGGAAACGAATAACGGTCGGTCGAAAGGTTGATCTTCGTTAAACTCGGCGGTCAAGCCAACATCACGATTAAATAATCGGGAGTCATACAAAGCTTCAGCAGTCGGGGTTGGTTTTGCTAACCCTAGTATAACTCGCTCTGAGATATCACGGCCTTGCTCACGAGCAAGAACTTGAGCGCGCCTCTCATGACCCATTCTCTGTTTGCGCAATTCACGTTCGTTTTCCTTATTACGATCACGACGCGCGCGAGCCCGTTTTCGCGCCTCTTCAAACCGATCACTGGTTTGGCTATATCGACTATCGTCTGAAAGGGAGCTACTTCTGCTACGTGGAGATCTCTCATCGCGTCTAGCACTTTCGATGGCGCGCTCTTCTCGGGCTTTAAGTGCTAACATGCGCAAATGTTCTTCTTTGGCCAGTTTTTCCTTTTCGGCTAACTTTTGTTGCATTTGAGCGCGCTGTCGAACCTCCTCTCTTGCGTGCCTATCGGCCATGTATAAGGCTTCAGAAAGTTGTGAAAATTTATCGTTAATGGTAACATCCTGTAAACCGCGACCGTCGGCTGCTAAACGTTTATCAAGCGGTACAGTGTAGCCTTTGGGATTTTTCCAATTCGAAATAGGCGGAGGGATTTTCCATGCTTCCTGATCTTCAGCAGTTAATTTACGAGGAGGCGAGTGCATGATAGGTGGAGGAGGCGATGGTGGGCCACGCGGGATTTTTTTGTGTTTAAATTTAGGTGGTTCCATGGGGTCTATTTGACGTTCCACGATTTTCATTATACGATCACGCTGGGGCTTATCGTTCCCCATTTGTGAAGCGGGAGTATATCGAACGTAAGTGGCATCACCACGTTTTGTTCCTCGGACATTTTTGGGTCGTTGAGCCGCAACAGCGCCGTCAACCAGCTTGGCTAAGGCAGCGGCCGTGCGCTCCTGAGTAGCTTTAACGACATCTTCAGTGGGGCGATCAAGAGAGACTTCACCCACATCAGCCCGCTGTCGTAAGGGAATGAGGTCTTTAAGACTAGTATGAATAACACGATTTTTGCTATGACCTCTTCGGGCGATAGCGTCATATTTCACGTTTCCGTGTTCATCAAATTCAACAGGTAGAGCGTTCGAAGATGTAGAGAGTGCTTTTGATTTAACGTCTTTGCATAAAACCAATTTATCATTGACCGGAATATCCTTTGCAGACTATAGATCAAAGGGAGGGAGTAGGAGTTAGATGAACGGGAATGAGTGGAAGAGAGCGCACATGAATAAGGCGTTTAAACTTACCACGATATCGAGAGATTTAGCTTCATCAGAGTGTTCGGAAACAAAGCGAATGCCTTTAGGACGCGTATGGCCGGGTAAATCTTCTACATCGCCGGTATACTTTGGCTGAGGCAAGTGGTTGAACAAGGAGCTAGCGCGAAACGCCATGTCGCGGTAGGAAAAATGTAAAGAGTGAGGACACGGACAAGGGGAAGAGTGAGCGAGCGTAAACGTTTACGCACCCCTTGTAGCCGTAAATCGTGTGTGTGTATACATAAAAGAAGGACAAATTCAAGCGTAAACGTAGATGTACACGCAGACACAGACGCAACTGTTCGCACGCGCGCTCCCCAAAGACTCCCCGGCCGCAGGCTCTCGGATAAGCCAGCGAGCACGTGACTCGGGGAGGTCACAGGGCCGGGCCGAGCGGATGGGGGGAATTCAGGTTTTACGATACTTTTACGGGAAACATTTATCGTTCGATACGATAATATATGTTCATCTGGATAAATTTTAACAGTTAATCGGACAAATTTACACTGTACACGGTAGATATGATTAACAGGCTAGTATGAGGATAGGTATTTAATATCAATCCACGTTAAGATGGGAGAAAAATTAATGATTATCTGGATAATTGATTGATTTTTTCCTGAATTTCGTTAAAGTAAGACTTTTGGTTAGACGCTACAACGTGAATTCCGTCGTACATGGATTCAATATCTTTAACGCAATCTTTTAAGCTTTTAAGTTCAGCGCAACATAGGGCTAAAAGTTTTTCGTAATTTTCACTTTCACAAATCGTCGTAAAGAAGAGATCCGCCGTACAGCCAATGTCACTTTCGCTAACGGACACACTTTCAAGTTGAGAATTTAGATCAATTTTTTCGAGATGATCATGAATATTTCTAATCATAGCATCTGCACCGACCGAAAGCCGATCTGGTGAACTTGGTTCAAGTTTCTTAACCAGAACGTCAAAGTAGGTAGCTTTATCATCCGTGAAATTGCGGGATGAGAATAATGCGGCTAAATCGGATTTGGCTGTAACGGACCGATCAAATGACCTTGACGTAGTGGGGGAACTCGAGGATAAGTTAAAGGGTAGTCGGTCAGCCCGTTTTCTTACATCGAAAAAGCTATCTAGTATCATTTCAAAGTCTAGGTCAGATGTATTTGATGATTGAAGAAGTGGATCATTGTAGAGAATGGCGTCTGTAGGCAGAGTTCTAGAAGAATCAGCATCTTTAGTGGAAGACGCAGGTAGGTAGATGGGTTCATCGAATTTTGCCACCAAAGCTTTATTACCCGACCTAGGCTTGAAACCTTCAGATGTATCGGAGTGTTCAGTTTGTATATGTTTATCGGAGTCTTTGTGCTTCAGAGGATGGGAGGAAAGAGTTGGAGAGAACAATTGTCTAACGGATTTAACATTAACGGAATTCAAATCCGAATTAGACTTTAGACGATTGGTCGTAGAAGTGGAAAGTTTTGATGATATAAGGGAAGATTGTTGGATGGCTTTATTTTCGGATAATTGCTCTTTGAAATTTTTCATAAAAGGTTTATTCGAATCAGTTTCTGACATTAAACTGCTCAGTTTCTGCGAAGCTATAGAATCAACTTTGTTATTAGCATTAGAAGTACGATTAAGGGCGGTAGGAAAGGTGGATTGATTCTTTGCGTAAGCAGACAAAGCAATTGAAGGAGCTTGCGACGAAACGGAACCGGGGGAAACCGTCTCGGTCGTGATATCAGAAGCATCTTTACTCTTTGAAAACAAGGGAGCAGGTTCAGCAGAAGAGAGATTCAGAGAATTTTCATTTGAAGAGCCAGGGCCAGAACCAGTTCCCTTGAAAGCCTTTGAACGCTGTCGCAAGTCAGAAACGGCGGGCGCCTCATTGGAGTAATCACGTGCATCCTTGTGTTCACGTGACAGAGCTTTGTCCGCAGAACCATGTTTTGTGCGAAAATGTTTGTCCGGCCGGTGACTGTTCACGTGATGCAAGTCGTGATTTCGGGCAGAAAAATCGGAATTTGGGGAAGAATCGCGAACTTGATGGGGAGGAAGATGATCGGAACGATTTGCTAAAGGACTGGATGATGATGAAAGCCGATTTTTGGGGGAGTTGTCGCGGTCGCGTTCATGGGAAGAGAATTTCGGGAGAGGGGTAGGTCCGTTTAGATGAGATGATGAATAGTTGGACTTTAATGGACCGGGAGGTGTTTTTGAAGATTTCCAAGCTGTATCGGTAAGAATGGCTAAATCATTGGGTGAAAAGCCGATGAGTTTGGGTGTACAGCCAAACGTATATTTCCGATATATTTTGACAAGGCACGTTATAAAATACTTTTTTTCTTCAACGCTGTAAGCTCTCCAAAAGTAGCTTTTATTCAACGTGACAATGAAACCTTCTTCCCCAGCCCTTTGGCTTCGAGATTGACTTCGAGATGGTGAATCTTCATCAAACGATTCAATAGACGTTAAATCTTCTAGTTGCCAAGTTTTCCCAATAGAAAATGTACCGTTTGCATTTTCTCGAGCTTTGTGTATTCTAACACGACCACTGTTCTTAACGGATACCACTATCACTCGAACCTTTTTATTTGATGATGATGATGATACTGGCGGAGGAGTTTGAGGATGAACAGCATCTTCTTCGATACGAACGTGAGTAATATATGATTCATATTCTATAAGAAACAAGTTAGCATTTAAAAACCCGTTAAAAATTTGTATATTTAAAAGCAAGAATAAGGTAAACATACGCTCTCCAGATGTATCCTTTTTGGAAAAACAACTTTCGATTAATCGTTGCTTTTCACTCTCATAAGATCTATTGATCGGCTTAGAAGAGGTATCGCTATGAGGATATTTGGTGTTATGTAACAAGTTTGTCGGTTGTTGATAGCTCATACTGGCGAGTAAAAGCAGTAATCAGATGAAGATTCTACCTTAAAAGTCACGATATTGCGATTAAATTGTACACTAGATCAATAGGTTAACAAATAGTTTTATTCGTCAGGTGCTCATTATAATATGTACGCACAAACCCTATCCAAACAATACCATTAACTCAGGGTAAAAATTACTTTCATAGGAAAAAATAAGGCCGGCTGTCAAGTAAACTTTCACACCTATTTCCGCGTAAATTCCTCAGTCAGGTATAACCAAACTCTGGGAAAAATATCGTATATCCAACAATACAAGCATACCACACGTACACTTCATCCCAGACTTCCCCAAGTCTAACATGTTAAGCTTCCAGAATAAAAGTGTTTGAAATTAAACTTTTACAAATCTTCCTGGTGATCCGACGCGCCACTTCCCACATTGTATCACGTGACCATGGCACATCGGTCTCTGTGCATCGGAATTATGTTTATCCTTTGGCAGTGAAATTAGTCATGATGTGGCGAAGCTGGTTTTGGATCGGGGATAAATGTGCGGAGGAAGGTTTGGGCAAATTTATGAAAAAAACTAAAATTTATCAGAACACGCTATGCTAGGCTACGCCGTTCTATGCTAAGCTGGAATCGTGCGTATTTTGCGTGTTTCGTTAAGTAAAAATGAAATATTGCCGTTAAGTGTTACCCTTTGGGTTTACGCGCGAAAATTTTCTATATGCTTATGGAAACTTTATATGGCTAGCGTAGATAAATTAACTGTGAAAGTTAAGCCTGTGACTGGGCATCCGACCTTAGATACTATTCTAGCTATCCATGAAGTCTCGGGAATCAGTTTTGGCACATCTATTTTATCATTGGAATCATCCTAAATATTCCTCCACTTTAATCCTATTCCCCTTCCCTTCAACCTTGACCCAAATTCTTCGACCCTCCCCCCTCCCGACCCAGCTCGCTTACCAAATCTTCAATGGCACGTGACACACAGAAATGGTTTTTGGCTTCGAAAAATTTTTCGGGAAGACAAAGTTAATCGTTAACGACACTTTCGAGGAGGGTTAATGGGAAAGAGTGTGTATGTTTGATGAATTGAGTTAAATATTCATGTGAAATTAGGAAAATTATGCTAACTGTTGAATGGTATCTGTAGCGTGAATAGCTATCTCAAGTGAAACTTTGCAGAACGCAACCAAAGGGTATTGACATGTCATAGGATAGTGATATACGCGAATATTCCAATACGATTTATCATCGTGTGTACAGGAAGGTTAAAAGTGTAAAGGGAAAGATTAAAACTCCATACTCGTACAGGATAAACCAAGGACAGCACATCATAATTACAATGGCAACACGACCCACGGTAACCATTTACGGAATCGATGGGAAACCATCGTCCATGTCACATCCTTTGCCGAATGTCTTCAAGTGTCCAATTCGGCCGGATATTATTCAGTGAGTATAGCTTGTTAAGAAAAAATCGTTACTGTTAACTATGATTTTTGGGCATAATTATCCTAACCATTTACATGCGTGCCTACTCTTATACGTTAATGTATCAGAACGGTGCATACCGGCATGGCAAAAAATAAACGACAACCCTACGCTGTAAGCTCTAAAGCGGGGCACCAAACCTCTGCTGAATCATGGGGAACCGGGCGAGCTGTATCACGAATTCCTCGTGTTTCTGGAAGTGGAACTCACCGAGCGGGTCAAGCAGCATTTGGAAATATGTGTCGAAGTGGCCGTATGTTTGCGCCAACCAAGGTCTGGCGCAAGTGGCATCAAAAGATTAATTTGGGTCAAAAGTATGTACTGCAAGTTAACAAGCAATTAATTATCACCTACCCTCACTCACTCATTCACTACTTAATCATACACATTACTTATACTGTTTTGACAATACATATAGGCGATTCGCTACTGCATCTGCCTTGGCCGCATCATCCAATGCCGCTTTATTAATGGCGCGGGGCCATCAAGTTATGCAGGTCCCAGAGGTTCCCTTGGTTGTATCATCAGCTATTTTCAAAGATGGTGCTTTAACAAAAACTAGTGAAGCCGTTTCATTTCTCAACCATATTGGTGTCGGTCCTGATGTACGAAAGGTGAAATTATCTCGAAAAATGCGCGCGGGTAAAGGAAAGATGAGAGGTCGACGGTTTCGACAACGTCGTGGTCCATTGGTTGTATACGCTCCCGAAGAAGATGGTAAAGAGTTGGTTCGTGCTTTTCGAAATATTCCTGGTGTTGCAACATCCTCAGTTTACGAGTTAAACTTGCTTGAACTAGCCCCTGGTGGTCATTTGGGCAGACTTATCGTATGGACCTCGTCAGCCTTTGTAGCTTTGGATAAAGTTTACGGAAGTACAACTGAAAGTTCTGACTTGAAACGAAATTTCTTACTTCCATCGCCCATGGTCAAACAGCCCGACATTGCTAAGTTGATTAATTCGACGGAAATTCAAGCTGTACTCCGACCAATCAAGGTCGGCGCGATGATCAAAAAGCGCTCCACTCAGAAGAAGAATCCTCTACGCAACCGCCAGATTTTATATCGGCTTAATCCTTTTGCTATTCAATATGCTAAAGAGAAACTCGGTCAGCAAAAGATTGTGCAAAAAGCATGATTGCGTTAAGTGTACACGTATAGGGATTGCCAGGTTGCTTTAATAATATATCCGCAACATTGTACTTATCGAATCAATGAGAAGCACATTTTGCCATCATTATCAGTGCTGGATATAATAGTCAATTTAAATGCGAAAGAAAGCCAAAACCCAGTAGCTAGCTAAGCCTTGAAAGGAATATATGTGGAGCAGCTGAGCCTATTCACCGTAGATAAGATGGTAAGTTTTGTCATGCGACGGAAACACGGGATGGAAGCAGGCTGAATTACGGTTGCGATTCGTGGTAAGGAGCTGACGACGATTTAGTTGGGTCTTGAACGTTGACTGATGAATTTGAGTCTGAGGTAGACTTGTAAGACGGAATGGGGGAAGGGTGGTTTTCTGAATGATTAATAATGGATAATCTTTGATCTAGAGCTTTGAGAGCCAGAGCTCGACGTCGACCCGCTTCTTCACGTCGGGAAGAATTTAGGTTGGACGGTGAGATATGAGGATTCGAGTATAACATGTTAAAGAAAATTCTCTGGTTTGGATTTGCTAGGGCTTGCTCGTTACTCGCTTCAATATCGGCTGATGAAAAAGGCGAACATATTTTCAGGCTAACTAGAATATTGAATATGAAGTCTGCAAGCGGTGAGATAAACGGTTGGAGACGAGCAGGGAAAAAACTAGCAAACGAGAATAAGTCTGAAGGGTCACCGCGTAATACAGTGATAGTTGTCGGTTCATAAGATGTACTACTAGTAGTAGCGTCGAGACCGGAAAGTTCGGGGCTGCGAGGGACTGATGAAAGGTGAGTTAAATGGGTTACACGGAAAAATCGTAAGTAAATCCATGAGGTGATAAAGCCTAGAAAGGCTAACAAAAAAAGATTTGGGCGGAGAAACAAAATTGAAAAGGTTAAGGCAATTGTAAGATGAATGAGGGGAAAATGCTTAATGCGAATGCGGAGAAGAGAACGAAACAAGGTTACAGTGTGTTCGGGAATTAATTGCTTGGAAGCTACGAGAAAGGCTGATTGGAGAGCAACACCACTAAAAATTTGGGTAAATCTAACGCAAACCGTTAGTATAGGCGAGGGTAAAGTTAAGTAAGATGAGGCAAAAGCTGGTGAAATTTTCACGGTAATTTAATAGACTGGAACTTACACGAAAGATTGATTTGCCGTAATATAGTAAATCAAAGTGAATATGAAGCCGATGAGAAAGTTTGGAATTATACAAGTTAGAAGGACTAACTTTGCGAAGTCACTGCTTCCCCATACACGTTCCAAATACCTACCCGCTAGAATAGCGGAAATTGAAGATGAAAGTAACCCAAAAAGATTTTGTTCGACCAGTGAAGCTGTAATTAAGGTCCACGGATGAACAATTGCAAAAGCAGGAATCAGCGTAAAATAAGAAAAGGTGAAATGGGGGCTAGGGCTAGGGTTAGGGCTCTCCGGTGGCTGTGATGGGAGGGGGAGTGAGCTTCGGGAGAGGATGTTTAAAAGGGAAAAGAAGAGGATGGCGATGAATAGAGTTCGAGTAAACGGGGAGATTTTTATGCGAGGGAGCATGGCGACTAGGCATAAGCGAATTGAGTGGAAGGCCGATAGATATTTTGGTTGGCAAGATGTGTGAATAAAAAGGGTAGAGGTGAGTGTGAGTAAACGCGTGAAAATGGTGGAATAAATGTGTATAAGGTGATGAAGAAATATTGGTAAAGGCGGCTAAAAATTTGGGATTAGTTGATATAATTTTCAACTAATGTACGTTAAACATACTATAAAATTAATTAACAAAACTTTTTATAAAAACTTTACCGAAACGCAAAAACAAATTTCATCTTCATGCACGTTCAGAAACTTAAAACCCCAAAAATCCTCCATCGTCGCTTAACCCCAACTTTCCCATCACCACCTCCCCCTCACCCGCCACACAACCGTCCACGCCACAGCCACGGCACGTGAAACAGATGACTAAGGCTAGGTTAGGTAAGCGCTTTGGGGGACGCGGAAGAGGGAAGAGGAAGGAAAGGGAAAAGGAAAAGTGATGGTGCTGAAGATGTTGGAATTTGGTGTGGAGTGGTTAGCGAGCGGTTAAACAACAGGATGGTCGAGGGAATGGTCTGGGGAATTTTAATGTGGAAATGGAATTCAGTTTGTTGATGTAAAATTATTCTTCTACCAAGAGTGGATTGATAAGAAAATTACTTATTTAAAGAGTGGGCGCGTCTACAAGGTTGGAACTTAACAGACAGCGTGTAGGTGTGCGCGCGCACTCATGCATGCAATTCATTACGCGCTATTTATACGTTTAAAGTTGACTTGTTTTATGCTCTAACGTCTATTGTGATTTTGATATAAGTGGTGAAAAATATGTCGATTTGGAATGTGGATGTTATACGCGATGTTGCGGAATCAATCGGGTTAAGCAATTTAAGTCGTGAAGTGGTGGACAATCTGGCGCGTGATGTGGAATATCGTATAGGCTTAATCTTAGAGGAAGCTTTGAAGTTTATGCGGCATGCTAATCGAACTACTTTGACGACGCGAGACGTTACTCTAGCATTAAGAGTTCTTGATGTTGAACCATTATACGGCTATGAAACTTCTAGGCCGCTTAGATTTGGTGAGGCTATGTTTGGGCCTGGCCAATCATTATTTTACGTTGAAGATGATGAAGTTGACTTTGAAAAATTAATTAATGCACCTCTACCAAAAATTCCTCGTGATATAACATTAACGGCGCATTGGTTAGCAATTGAAGGTGTACAACCGTCCATTCCCCAAAACCCTTTAGTATCATCCGGAAATCGTGGAATAAGTGTATCAACCGCAGTCACGACTACTCCAAATAATAATAACGGTTTAGGATCCAGCGGTTCCGGCATTGCAAATACTACATTAAATAATTCAGCGCCTATATCAGATGCTATAGCGGGAATTGATTCTAATCGTATAAAGGTTAAACCTATAGTCAAGCACGTACTAAGTCGAGAAATTCAACTCTACTTCGAACGGGTGTGCACGGCAGTTCTAGATCGAACAAACGAAGAGTTTAGAAACGCTGCTTTTGCTTCCTTAAAAGCTGATCCTGGCTTACAGCAGTTATTATGTTACTTTGTACAATTCATTGCAGAACAAGTAACCCATAACTTAAACGATATCTTCATACTAACACAAATGAATCATGTTGTTGAAGCGTTAATTCAGAACTCTTTTGCATACCTTGATCCAGTTATACCATCATTGGTTGCTCCGATATTTACGTGTTTGGTAGCGAAAAAATTGGGTGATTCCCACGTTGATCCTTCTTCCCTTTCTCACTTGGAATTACGAGATTTAGCCGCAAGTATACTTTCAAAAATTGCCAAAAAGTACGGTCCTAGAAACCGGACACTTAAAGCTCGAATCGCACGATCATGCTTAAAAAATTGGCTTGATCCTAGTAAATCCTTGGGGACACACTACGGTGCTATAACGGGTTTGGTTAACCTTGGAGGATGTGAAGTCATTGAAAACATCATTTTACCAAATTTAACCGTTTATGATATGGTACTTCGTGAAGCCGTAAAAGATCCAGATCGACTTAACGAAGCCGAGATGGTTACTCTTCTTCTTGTTAAATCCTTAACATTACTCGAATCCGATGCTTATACCCTATCACAAACCCGCTCAAAAGAGTCGCTGACCATTACCCCGGAAGATGAATCAACATCGAATTTACTGACCCAAAAAATTGGTTCCGTTTTATCGAAAAAGTTAATCCAACTAGCCAAATTCAACTTGATATCAATCATCCTTAAAATCGACACGTCTTTTCCCCCATCAAATCTCGACGCCAACTCTCCCTCTCACTAATTCTCCTTCCGGTTTCTTGCTCATCACGTGGCATCATGTGATGTGTACTGGCTCACGTGCTCGGCGGTATCTTAGTGGAACGGAGGGGACGTGAAGAGGTTAAGATGACCAAGTTTTAGCTTCCATTCCGTCGGGAGGAGTAGTTTGGACTTTTCCTTTTTGGACCTCAGACCAATTGGTACTTAGTGCTGTACCGTTACTTTCCGTGTAACTCTTAATCATGGCACGACGAGTATCTGGGTCAGAGTTAGCGTATAATCGTTTGAAGAACATTCCAACCTCATCTCCCTCAAATTCATCCGTATCATCCAATTTCAATAAATCCGAATCATTTAATTTTGTCGATGAACTTGATCCAGTTTGATTATTCGTACTTTGGTCAATTTCTTTCCCTCCGACACTTCCCGTACCATCTTTCGATGCCTGCGTCAATGATAATATCACCTGATCCCAGTTTTTAGTTCCCTTTCGAGATGATGAGGGGTATACTGGTGTTTCGTTCGCACTTTCCGTCGTCTGATCTGTTACTTGCAAGTTGGTCCACTTTTCTCCCGAAGTTGCTTTTTTTAGTGTGATCTCCACTTTAACCGTCTTGACTGTGAGTCCGGATGCTTCGGGTATGATTCTTGAGTACAATGGATCAAGTTCAAGTTTATATGTATCATCGTCCAGAACGGGGAATTCCGTGTAAATCTATATTTGCCGTACATCATTACCATTGTTGCTCTTCCTGTGGGTATTGTTCCCTTATACCTTACCCTTGATTAGTCTACTTACCTTGTTATCTTGTATGTTAATCTTCACGTGGTCTTGCTCGACGTTTCGTGCCATAATATTAAGAAATATTGTATCGTCACTTTGATACCATTCGTATCTAACTTTGTTTAACGGTGTCTTTGCCTTAGTTCCCAGATTTCCCCTTTCCATTACCAAATCTTGCTTGACCGTGTCTTCCCTTATTATTTGACCATCTTCATCGGGAAGTTTAGCTACTGTTGCTTCCACCGTCGCGATTTTACGCGGGTCCGTATCGGGAATTCTTGATAATTCCTCACGCAATTTAGGCTCCCATATCAATAATGTCTTTTCTTTAGAATCCAATTCACGTATCACCTCCAGTATCTTTAATGCATCTGCAAATCTTTCACAATGATACAGTGATATCATTCGGCGTATTTGCGCTCGAACAATTAAATCAGTTTGTCCACCTGTTTTTCTCGCGTAATATATCGCTCGCTCTGCATCCTGTAGTGCTTCTTGCGCTCGGGTTGGTTCATCACGTATAAACGCTATCGATCGACAAATATAATTTTCCGCTTTATCCCTTTCCTCTGATATAGCCAGTGTTAATTCCCTAATGGCCAATCCATAATTCTCCACTTGTAAAGCTTTTTGTCCATTTTCTGCGTGCTCCATCTCCCCTTTAACCTTGTTAACCTTCGCTTCAACAAATCCTGCACATATCTTTTTCACCGTCAGTCATTGCTCACTCGCGTCCTGTGTTCAACTACCCTCGCGTGTGTATACTCGTTTGCCTGTCTTAATATCGCGTGACTCCACGTGACTTCGGTACTGTTATTTTTTACTTTTTACTGATGCAGGATTAATGGTATGAACTAGTCTTAAGCGTTCATACTTTTTGGCAGTATCTATTTCACATTTTTTTTTCTTCAACCTCCCTTCCAGTTTACAGGTCATAACCGTTAAATACAGACGGTTACACGTTTAAGCATGCTTATAATGATGACCCGAATTCCAGAGTCGGCTTGAAAGTTTTTCCATTTATGTTTAAAATATCTTAAGTTTACAATTCGGATGTCTCAATGTGTACACAGCGGTATCTATGGTTAATAATTTGCTCAAATATATACACGTTGTCTGATACATCCGGGTTGTACTTTTTACCAGCGTAAACTACACCCTATCTCATCTCATTTTTAATTTAATCAGATTCCCTGTACGCACTTTTACGCGTTAGCCATCCTTCGGTCCTTCTTAATTGTCATGTTCATTGGTCAGCTGAACTAACTCTTTTCACACACACATCCACGCTTAAAAGCCTTTATCACAATCCGAATTAAATACTCGTGCCACCTTTAATTCATCACGCTGACCGTACACCCTTAACTTAACCCTTTCCCGTCTCAAATCAATTATCCTTTCCGCAGTTTGTACTTGTGTGAACCTCTTTTTTTGTTTCTATAATATGATACGTTACTATACTCCATCTTTAATTCAGTTAAACCAGGTGAAATATGAGAGACTCGGCCATCACAAACGCTCAATTCATGGAAAATCCGATACCTTGTGTTCTCCCAGACCCCACCCATCCACTCCACTTCACACATCTCATGGAAACTCTCTGGATTGTTTGCCCGTGGAACTCTCCGTTTTATATCCAATCTGCACGTCTAACCCAAAACTTACTTTTGCATTGTTGACGTGACCTCGAGCCTCCCGGTCCGAATTGTTCCGACTTCATCACATTCATATCCGCTAAATATAGTAGCATGTTGAGATCCAGGGAAATATTGTACGTGTGAGTGAGTTCGTGGGTGGATATTCCTACTCAATCTCCTTCACTACCATCACATTTATCATCCTACCCCTCGAGTCAGAAGAAACCTCCCGTCTCCAACTAGGTTAGGGATGAAAGTCGTTCCTTCCCCGTATGCGTGTGCGGTTCTTTCTCACTATAGCAATAAGCTTGTATTTGTATTTTTCACCCGCCTTGTTGAGAAAATATGTTACTTTTAGACAATCCCAATAAGGTAAGAGGGTGTATTTCTCAGGTGAAAAGTTGACTTGTCTCATTTGCAACTTCCCATTTGATGTCCAAGTCCTTTGTTTACCATCCCAACCAGGATTTTATTGAGAAGTCCCTACCACTATCTATTCTCAACAATTCCCCCCCTCAACTTTCAATCTCTCCATATCCTCAAATCAATTTGCCTTCTTGCCATTGCACTTTCCCGTTTTGTCAGGTTCTCACAAATTCTTTCCTTCCTACCACCCTCCTTCTTTCCCTCGTCCAATCCGATTTCTACGGATATATACGTTTTTCCGCACCTTTAATGTTACTCTCGCTCTTCTCTTTGAATATTTTCGCACAAGTTTTACTCTTTTACCCAAAAAGTTTCTTCGCGTTCTCTCAATTTTAAAGTTTTCCCTTCAATCATATCTGCTTTTACACTTTTTACAATTATTTTTATTTTAGCCTCGATTCCATGTCATTTACTCCTGATAACGTCGGATAGGTATGGCAAATCGGTCCAACTCACATGCGGGCAGCGTTTGCCCAAGTAAATGTGAACGGGACAATGAAGCTATTAAGATGCTGGAAGATCACAAAATTTCTTTACCAGCTCCCATTCGTATGCCAACTTGTCCTCCTGCTTTGTCAGGCGCCCCGTTGAATAACCCGTTCACAACCTCAAAAACGTTGCTACGAAGAAGTGCTACCAGGAATGTTAAATTACACGAAGAATTCCCCCACGAATATGATCCCGCAGGTAATGCGTATAAACCACCGAGCCTCGATGGAAGCAGTGGAGATGATGATTTTACGGATAAAGATTCGGGAGATGGTCAATTAACATTTACTTTCAAAAATTCGCCCATATTTCACAGCTTTGAATGTCGTGTATATGGTATGGATGCTAAGTGCATGTTTGCTGACTTTAGCTACGAAAGTTTAATCAAACATTGGTCCACAACGGGTTGTCTCGTGGTGTGTAACGGATGTCGACTTCGTCGGGCTTCCGGTGTACAGCCTGGGGACTTCTTTGAGCACCTTATGCGGCATCGTGCATGCTGGGGCTGTCAGAGCCACAATGAGAATGAAAAGGGTCTCCAAGAACATGAGTTGAATTGCGCATACCTTCTGGGTCCTGCCCCATGTCCCACGAAGAATTGTGGGCTAATCTTTCCAAGTTTTAGCAAAATGATTGCTCATTTAGAAACAAAATGCCTAGGAAGTGCAGGAATTCGCCGCTTAAACGCTGCAATTGCTAAACAATGCTTAAATTCTCGTTCGGTTGCCCGTTCTCGAGCTTACGATAGCTTCCGTGCTTCATTAATTCGTGATAATTGCTTGGATGAAGCATTAGCAGGTAAATCATTTGATCTTGTGGATCAGGAAGACTGGCCATATGTATGTCCAGATCCCTCTTGTGAATATGGTCCATTTCAAAGTGCATCCCGATTGTTTTCTCATGTAGAAGATGTCATGAATTTATCTCAAGGCCGTAAGCCTTGGATTCAACGTATATCAAAAACTCACGGAGAGTACGACTATGTTTACTTTCTTGCCGAGCGAATGTATAAACATTGGTTAAGCTGGTGTGTTGGTAGCTTAGCGGCTGCCCGTCGAATAATTATTCTGGAGTTTTGGAAGAAGGACGTGGTATCTGAAACATCCTTCTCTCATGATTCAATACAAGATATTGATAACTTCAAGGAACCCATTCCAGAATACTTTGAATATAAAACTTCGCTATACACAGCGTCGTGGCAACAAAAATCCAGTTGGATGCACGATTTGCCCTTGGTATTTAATTCAGTCTTGATTCAGTTTCGGGATTTATGCGATTACCTTCAGCAATGGAATAAGTGTAGTGATGCAGTTAAAAATCGAGCTGTAATGGAGAGTGATGCGATGGAACGAGAGGTGGATAAATTAATGCGGCAGATTGGACAAATGAATGAACATGATACGTCTGGGTTTAATGATAGAGTTGCGGCATTTGATTCAATTAATGAGGTATATTCATCCGGTGGAGAGACGTTCCGTAAAACGGCTCTTGAAGAGGTTGAGGAAGTCGATGAAGACGGGGAATTGGATCAAATTGAGGAGTTAACGGAAGTTGAATTACCCAATCACAACGGAGATGTTTGCACAAGTTCAGCTTGCTCGTCGTCAGGCAGTTCAACGAGAGATACGGGTGAAAGTTATTCTGGTACATCGTTTGACGAGTCTACTGGAGTTAATGTGATAAATTCTGAACATGGAGGAGAGCTTACAGTTCGAGATGTTCAGTCTGAAGAGTGCGAGGTAGAGGTAGAGCATGAGAGGGAGGAACTTTTAAGTTTAAGTGGTGAAGAATGCGTAGAAATGGAGGCTATAAATAATTTTAATACGGCTAAAATGGAAAATGAGCCAAGTCTATTTAAATTGCGAAAGTTAAACCATCTTGAAAAAGTGGAGAAGTTTCGTTTAAGGCGACGAAGTAGCCAATTAAAAGAAGTGATGAATATTGATGAATGTGGACATAATGACGACAATTATTTAACGGATGGAGAGAAGACGGGAACGGCGAAGACACGGACAGCAAATGGAAGAGGATCGCGGCAAAGTTTACTTAGCAATGAAGGTAAAGAGTCGGTGGAAGTACGGGGTAGTAATATACCGGCGCAGGCTATTAGCGCAGGGGATGGAAAAGAAGGAGGCGAAAAGCGGATGTTTTCAGTTCCACGATTATCGCGCAAGAAGAGTTTTGAAGTTTTACATTTACCGCGGAAGTTTAATTCGTTTGAGCGACTCAGCAAAATTCATGAAGAGGTAGGCCGTAGGATGTCGGCGTATCGAGTACGGAGCTGGGTTCATACAGCACGGGAAATGGAAGCGAATAGTGGAGGCAATGAAGATGGTACAAAGAATGAACGGCAGGCCAGTGTAAACCGACGATTATCACAGACGAAAACAGAACTTGATAAACGACGCCATTCACGCAGTAACCGATGGTCGGTTTACGATTTTTCGCAGAGTGATCCATTTGAATTGGTAGTGAACGAGCCGGACAAGGGAACATCACGGCAACGCGATTCATTTCGCAAGAGTTTTACACTAACTCGAGGGACGCCTGTACCGCGCGCAAAGTCGGGGGTAAATGTGAATCGTAATTCATTTTCACTTTCGCTGTTGCTAGCATCGGGATCAGGATCGACGTCGACATCGCGACCCCCGACACTGGGCAGCGCGAGTATTTCACGATCGACTGGATTAGCGCCGCAACGCCCAGCCGCCAGTAAAATGTTCACATCATCACCATCACCGCCGCCCCCGCCGCCATCGCCACCGTCGGCACCAGCTCCCCCTTGTGAACAGCGTGTTAAAAAGATTCGTTCCTACAAGTCGTTTACTAAACGTTTGGGCAATTTGTCCCTTCGGAGTTTACGAGGTTTAAATTCGCTACGTCGTGTTCATACGTAGCCCCGTCTTGCGCTGTGGATTTTCCTGCTCTGCATTTTCCAGCCGGATCGCTGGTTCTGGACATTCCTACGCGGAAATTAAATCACCTCTCGCACGCTCGTGGCATACAAAACCGTCTAAACTTCTACATTACGCACGCTGTCTTGTCAGAGAGTCATATTTAAGGTTGTGTATGTACTTGGTTAATTAATTATCCTGAAACGCACACACGTTCCCGCGCTCTACGCCCCATTTATCGGATGGGGCGCGGTCAAGCCTGCGCTGGGTTGGGCTTGCAAAGATGTGGTGGGATGCGACACTACGGGTTAGCGGGGCAGCACAAAGCTGTCGTCACGGTCACTGTCATCATCGTCATCATCATCGCTTGTCAAAGGAAGACCCGACCGCGCACTACGCGGACTAGTTATGTCTGAATCACCATTTTCCGATAACCCCTCGAATATCATGAATTTTTCGCCCTTGGCATCAGTACCCCAGGGAATTACATTTCCCTCTTGTATTTCACAATCCTTTAAATTAGTTTTTACGTCGTCCTTACGATCACCGCCTTCTAAGCGTGCCCATCGTCCAACCACACATCCACTCATTGTAACGTTCTCGCCGACTATTACACCCTCCATAAGCAAGCATCGTAGGAGACGGGAACCGGCCCCGATTTCACAATTGGCACCGATAACACACTCTTTTACATTTGCACGTTCTCCTACGGAAATCCGGGCGTCAAGTAAACTGTTTTCCGCTTCTACACGACACTGTTTAGGAATACGTTCGGGATTTGCAATTTTTGCGGCGTGAGCAAACGGCGATGGTGCCCCAGATCCGCCTGTCGAACCGGCCGCGGCGGGAGCATTTCCCGGTGTAAGAGAAGCTGAAATTGGCGGAATAGTTGCTAAGCGTAATGACGTAGACAAAAGTAAGGGAACAGTATCAACTCGACGCATCAGAGGTGCTGACTCCGTTGACGGATGAAAGTATCCGTAATGTCGGGGAATATCGTCCAGGGAAAACGTGTCGGATAAAATTTGAGATTCCGATAACATGAGAGAATCAAATATAGAGGAATTCTGAAGATTGGGTTTAGCAGCCTCGTTGGAATTGCATACGGGCGGTGTACGTGTAGAAATAAGAGATACCAGATCAACTTTTTCATTCCCGCCAGCGTTATACCAACGACTTAACGTTCCGTTAACTGATAATGCCTCGGGTACGTGAAGTTTTTCTGCAAGACCTTCTTGCCAGCATGACTTGGCCCACCATCCGATTATATCTTCACTAAGGGATAAAAAACTTTCACTTTCGTTGAGCGCTATAAACTTTTTAATCCAATACGGGAAAAAGTAAACGTGAGCATCACGATACTCTGTTCGACATTTTACATTTTGGAACTTTTTCAAAGCCGAATATCGTAATTGAAAGGACTTTCGAACCGCAAGACCATCCTTAAACGTATCAGTTGATAAAGCAATAACTATGCACTCAACATTTCGGCGAAGTGAACTTTCTGGTGTATAAACCACCGGTTTAGGCAATGCTGTTGTAACTACAAAATCCGTTTCCGCTGTCTTGTTTTTCGTTCCATCCGGATTCGTTGTACTGTACCACAAGCCTAATCCACCCTTCCGTTCCACATTATCTTCACCGCTTGAGCGAAGGGGATCCGCTTTTGTTAACGTAGATATCCTTGATCCACTCAGTCCACCTTGGGTAACCATCCACGTGTCCAAGACATGTGTTGCATCAAGCTCACATACAAAATCACACGGTAAAACAATGAAATCCGAGGTAATAGCTTTTTGAACTTCGGGCAGACGAAATATTTCGGCCGTCCCTGTAACCTGGGTTAGGTTCGCCGGTGCTAGTACGGTTGGTTTAGGTGATGGGAGTGCTGTTAAATGAGAGTTTTGTGATAGTGCATTTTGAATTGCCCATGAAGATTCAAGGGGTGTAATTAATGTAATATCTGTAAGCGCAATATCATTGTCAACATATTGGTGTCGTACCTATGGAAATAACACAAACAACTTTATATTTATCATTTTCATCGATGCGACAACGTGTATAACAAAATATTCAAACACCGCAATGAAGAATCATTTGTAGTAGTAAAACAAAAGAATATAGAAAACATCTCATTTGTCAATATGAACGAATAAAATGTATAAACTGACCTGTTAGCCCTGCTCTATAGCACCATTCCATGGGATACCATACCATGGGACGATTAGCGATGGGAATCAGAGCTTTTGGGGAATCTTTGGGGTTTGATGTAAATGTGTTTAACGATACACCGGGACCGCAGAGAATGAAAACCTGAAAGTTCCCGGAAAATCGGTTAGACGAACTATTCATCTTGAAGATTATGTAGAATGAACTTGATGATAACAAGTGAACACATATAAATCCGTGTGAAAGTGTATGGAGAATAGATCTGAGCAAAACTTTTCCCAAAAGATGAAGCAGAGACACTTGTTCTCTCGATCCGTAGCCGCTTGGCCGATTTGATCCAACTCCTTATATAATCAGGTTGGGCTCAACGGGTTTGGGGAGATTTAGAGGAACGAGAAACGGAAATGGGAGTTAGGGATGAAGCAAGAGTGCGAACAGCTCAACGAGTGGTGAACTAAGGGTAACTAGCGCACAATAAACGCGGTAAAATAATGGGATGCACGGCCGGCGATTGGTAACTGGAGGGAACTAGGATGCAAGTTGCAGAACGTGGCGCGCATCCGCATTCTACTTGAACACTTTCATCGCGATTTCACGGGTAAATGTTTTGCTGATATTTTCATTTTTTCGTAACGTTGAATTACGGCTTCAATTCCGATACCACCGAATACTAATCCCACCCCTAACCATTGTTTTGGTTGTATAACATGGCCAAATAATAGTACGGAGAGGATCATAGTGAGCATTTTACGGGTTACCGTTACCGTTACGAGGAGTAGGGAGGAAAATCGAGATAATGTTCTGAATATGAACACTTGACCAACTGCTCCACATAACGCAAATCCTAATACATCCCAGTATGCTTCATGATGCCGGTATAGAAAGGCTAAACCATCCCTTAATTCTCCGGCTCCATTATCAAGCTTAATATTGAAATAATGTCCGATGAAGGACCGAGCTAATCGAGGTAAAAGTACTAGGTAGCCAAGGTTAATCAAGGATGATATAGTATTTTGTGATACCATCATCTGCGGTGCAGAATAATCAGGATTGGCTTTAAATAAGTGATCCTGAGTTGAATTGGTTATACCGTCAAAGAAAAGGTTTATAGCTAAGAGTGATAATCCCCAAACTGAAGCGGGTGAGATACCGATTACGGATGAAAGTTGGGATAAAATCCCGCTATTAAATTCAGACGATGATCGCATTTTAGAGTTTCTCGCAGCTTTAGCTGCAGTTCCTGGATGATATACAGTGAATAGAGCTACTCCCAGCGTAACCAGTCCCACTACGCAATATTTCCACGCTGGGTACTTTCGGCGGAATAAGCCTACATGAACTGCCATTACCGGGAGTAACTTGCAAGACTTAGCCAGGATAAATGTAATGTAATCGATATACTTTAAAGATGCATATCCAAAGGGGGCAGCTAAGGAAGAAGCCAATGATATGAAAAAGAGAGGAACGACTATTCGGGAGGAAGGGAAAATAGGTGGAATATTAAGCCAATTTCTAGATGTACTTTTCCCGCGTGATTGAGGAGTCATAAAGATGAGGTATGCAAAGCCTAGTATAGCGGCAAGACATGATTGAATTGTAAGTAGTAAGATGGGAAAGGTAAACCGTTCAGTATCGTATAGTTTAGTGGTAATTCGTTCCTGAAGCAGCGCCCATAATAAACTATGTATAGAAAATAACGAAATAATTAGTTGAAAGGGCAAGCGAATCTAATATACATAAATTGAATTGAAGCAATCTTACAATGAAGCGTAAATTCCACCGACGCATACGATTAATTCGACTATACCGGCAGGGGAATTATTTAGTCGGGCTCCCTTACGATGATGGGAATTTGATTTAACCGAGTTAGAATGTTTGCGTTTTTTAACGCGTAAAGATTTAGCGTTAGACTTCATGATTAGCGATTTCCCAGACTATCCTGAAGCGTAAGAATAAGTGTATAAATGAATATATTAATCCCTTTTAAATGTAACCAAATTAGATAAAATCAATCTAGGACGGAACTTTAACTTGGGTAAATGAGTTCTTGAATTCCCCGAGTTGAGCCTCGCCAAAATCACCTTTCATAAAAACCTGATAGAGTAAAATAACGCGAACAAGTTTACCATTGATGGATGAACATCGCGTAAAATTCCCACCTTTTAAACTCGGCAAAATCTAACCCAAAATTGTTTGGCTTACATAAGCGGAAGAGGACAGATTTCGCATTAGGATAAGGAGTAAGGGGGGAAGCGAAGGGGGGGACAAATGCATATGATGGAAGGATAGATATAGCAGAAGGTAATAATTGGAAGATAAGCTATTAGAAGGAATAATTAGGTAAAGGGAGATGTAAGCTTAAAGGTATTGAGAGGAGGAGAGAGGAAGAGTAATATCAGCAAACAAAAAAAGCATGTTATACATGATTAGTAGGGAAAATTTGAGAAGGATAAAAAGAAAAAAAGGTATATACCAATAACTCAACCTAATTATATATTACCCAACCATAATCATCGTCATTGACAATTTTGAAACAACTAAACATCATTAATTTATTCCCACATTTACCATTTACCATTTACCATTTACACATTTTACCATCAATCACCAAACTCTTCCATCTTCCGCACACCGCCTGGTCTGCGCCACACACGTGATCAGCTGCTGTGGCGTGAGATGAGTCAGCGGATTAGGTAAGGCGGGGGAAGGAAAAGTTTTGCAGAGTTTTGGGATGGATTGCTGGATGGCGTAAAGAAGTATTGGGATAAATTTTGATAAATCTGGTAAAAAGTTAGTGAGTTTGTGATAGCAGGATGGAAGTTTTGAGCGCAGTGAAAATTTGATTTGCTGATAATGTTAAACTAATTTTTTTGTTTTGAACAGTGCAAATGTAAGTTTATTTGAGCTAGCGTAAAAGCAAGCATGCAGATTTTTTGGGAGTCGAATTTACATATGGAGGAAAAATTTAAGGCTAATTTTACGGTTTTAGCTTTGTTAAAACCCTTACGGGTAAAACTATTACCCTTGAAGTTGAATCAAGTGATACTATTGAAAATGTTAAGAGTAAAATCCAAGATAAAGAAGGCATCCCACCGGATCAACAACGGTTGATATTTGCGGGAAAACAACTGGAGGATGGGCGCACACTCAGTGATTACAACATCCAAAAGGTACCTTAAACCCTTCAAATTACATACGCATACGCAAATACAAATGGAATTGTTAACCATGAATTATCCTTTTGCATTGCTATACTTTCCCAGGAATCAACTCTCCACCTCGTCCTACGGTTACGCGGTGGACTCATCGAACCCTCGCTTAAGGCACTCGCCAGCAAATACAACTGCGAAAAAATGATCTGCCGGAAGTGTTACGTAAGTGGATGGACGACGCGCCTTGATTACCTCGGGATGTCCACGTGACGGGGAATCTTGGCACGGCTTGCACGGCCGATTCGGATTGCTTACGTTATTTCACGCACTCAAACCAGGCTCGACTACCGCCCCGCGCCACAAACTGCCGAAAACGTAAGTGTGGCCATTCCAACCAACTACGGCCCAAGAAAAAGCTCAAGTAAGCTTGCCAGTGCTGCGCCACTCCGGTCCCGGTTTCTGTGGCAACCGGCATGTGTATGGTCTTCTCGATACCACACCGCCACATGTTTGGCTTGCTCCAATCAATTTTCCCGTTTATTTGGATCGTGGTGGTATCATTCGCGCTTCGTTTATCTTTCTGGTTACGTAGATGTGGTATTTTTGTATCGAGTTTACTAATTTACACATCCGCCCCTCACTTTTCCTAATTGTAATCAATCTTTGCTCATTTTGCTTTTACTCACTTCTTTATCGGTATTGATTTAATCGATTCAACTATTCCCGTTACCTTTCCCAACCCTTCGTCCTTCTCGACATCTTTTCCCCCTTCTATTGTCATTATATCACTTTTATCCGTCCATAGTTCATCCGCTAACCAAAGTGGTAATGATGCCGTGTTTGATCCTTTTACGTTAATGGCTTTAACATTATGCCAGCCTCCTGGGAAAATTTTGGCCCGCTTCGCATCAGGTTCTAGTAACCCTTTAAGTGTAGCTTCAATATTATCCTTAACATGCTCTACTGGCCAATTAGCCATTGCCACTCGAATCGCTAAACCGGTTGATAAGCTTAAATTAACCAGTACACAATTCAAACTTTTTGTTATCTCCTTGCTAATTTCCAACGGTGTACCGTGTAAAGTCGCCGATAGATCACCGTAAGCACGTCGAGCTTTCTTGTTTTTCGCCGCAATTTCTTTATTGGTACGCTTAGTAGAATTACCCGTCAAGCAAACGGGTACGGGACGTTTACTCGAGCTATGAAAGAAGCCTTTTCCCAGTAAATGAGGCAAATACGTTACGATACGTTCATCCGCCAAAAAGTGTGTATGCTGAGATGCAAGTAATCTACGCGATTCGTAAGACTTGAACTTTTTCTTCAATTTAGATATCCCAATAACTCGACCAATCAGCGAACGAAGTGATCCAGGAAACATCTCGTTACCGATCAAGTCCTTGTACGTCCTCTGCGGATCCGCCGTAAATAAGCAGACGTTTGCTGTAGGCGCAACACACAGTGAGTGAGGTACTGAACTATAAATTACACCATAACCTCGTGTTAATTATTCCTTTCATGCTTTACCATTTCCCTTATAAATTCAACCTTAACCTTATCCCCACACACTCTCTCACTTACATCTTGTACGGCTTTAGCTTAACTCTGTCAGAAACAAATTTCTTTCCTGTAACCAATAACCACAGGGGTTCATCTTCCAAAGCTGATGAAGTTGATGAAACGTCTAACAATAAATCTTTTTTTTTCGATTCCGCCTTTTTCCGTTTATGCAAGAACATGTGTTTGCATAAAGCACGCACAGCTCTTAATACCTATTATCACAACCCAAATTATTAGCCAAAGCCCTTTCCAGCGTTAAAATCCCTATTGAAATTTCATAATAAATCATTCCGAACCTGTTCCCCGTTCACTTGATACGGCGTTTCTCCCCCATTTGCGCTACTCTTTTCCAATGTCAACTCTTCCGTCATTCTTCATTCAACCGTTGATAAACCCTCCAACTTAAAATCTCCTTCACCTTCTTCCATTTTCGTCTTCGCTCGCCGCCCTTTTGTCCCCCACAGAGTGGATCACGTGCCGACATTAGGTCATCCGGCACGTGCTCACTGTTCGGTCACGTGGCTTTGAGGGCAGAATTTTGTCGATCGTGCACGTCGCGATCATGAAGATAATCATGAAGGATTCTTTTCCTCGCGTTTTTTTTAGTTCTTTGTGCTTTGCACAGTTATCGTGTTAATTCGCCATATTTTTGTTTTTTGTGAATGTACGAATTGTTTTATGATATTCAAGTATGTCGGACAAGGAAGATCGTAGGGTGGAAGCTCGTGAAGTCGTAGAAATTCTCGACGAAATTTCGTCTTTGCTTGTACGCTGTCTATCGTTGTACAGTTATCAATCTTATTCTAAAGATACTAAATTTAACAGGACACACGCCTAAGTCGACAGGAACTATCCTACTGCGTTTCCTTAATCGAAAACGGTGTTAACCCTGAAGCATTAGCCGTATGTTTACTTCATTATTCTAAAATGCGTCAACTAACCTTTTGTGACATTTTTATAACTTAGTCTGTTATTTCCGAACTTCGGGACCAATCATTTGCCGACAAGCCTTTGTATTAAGTATGAAACTTTCCCTTGCCTACCTACTCCCGTCATCATCATGACTCCCTCCTGGCTTCCTATGACCCTGTGTGGTACTGTGCTGCTTGTGGCCTGCACTATTTGGCAATCTCGTATTAATACGCTTGTTCCCCTTCCTTATCTTGTAAGTGTTAGTTCTGGCTACTGTACAATCTTCTTGGGAGTTCCCGTGTAATCTTTACATTAACGCTTAATATCAGGATGAGATATTCCATGTTCCTCAAGCCCAAGCCTACTGTCACGGTAACTTCCGTCAATGGCATCCCAAAATAACTACTCCACCTGGATTGTACTTACTTTCTTATTTGGCTTTTCGAATTACTGGAGACTGTTCTCTTACCACCCTACGTTTGGTTAATTTGATAACTTTAATGGTTATCCTGCTCACCGTTTACGCCATTCTCCACGAGATCAGTCAGTCCCCTAATCACCTTCATACCACGTCTCCTGTTTCCTATTCCCAGCATCGTTCACTGAATCGAACATTGACCGCACTAAACGTCACCTCTTTTCCTTTGGTCTTTTTCTTTTCAGGTCTATTTTATACAGACGTATCATCCATATGTTCTGTTCTTTTAACTCTTCTCGTTGCTTTACGCTATTCTCATATCTTTTTAACCACACCTAATCCTTCGCCTGCTGTCCTGTTACGCCATTGGATCCTTATAATACTCTTTGGAACCATTTCAATACTCTTCCGCCAAACTAACATTTTTTGGATCACGATATTCCCAATTACTTTCACGATTACGTGCTTCTTCAAGTCAATTACCGCCTATCCTACCCCTTCAAATTTCCCTTCTTCAACCTCCGTCCGAGAAAGCTGGTTTACCATAATACATTCTGCTTGGTCTTGGAATATAGTTCACAATCCCCCAATCTCCCAGGCTTACTTTTTTGATTATATACGGTACTTGGTAACGGTTTTGACGGTTTCTCTTCATCACATTCCCGCTATTTTCATTATTCTCACACCTTATATCTGCCTTTTTCTTCAGTTTGCAGGTTTCGTCTATTTCAATAAAGGTGTTGCTTTGGGCGATAAATCTAATCACACACTTACTCTACATATTCCACAACTTCTCTATATTTGGCCATACATTTTCTTCTTCTCGTGGCCTATAATCATCTTTCCGGGATTCACATCACTTCTTTTATTTGTCCGTTCGAATAACGAAGGATATGGAACCCTTCGCCGTTCGTGGCCGCCTCGCCTCATAACCTGTTTCATCTTTGTTACCCTGTCTACTCTCGCTGTTCATTTTAACACACAAGTTCATCCGTTCATTCTTGCCGATAATCGTCATTATCCATTCTACGTATTTCGAATGCTTTTTCGTACTCTACCCACCATTAAATATCTTGCGGTTCCGCTGGTTTACCTTCCATGTATGTGGTTTTGCATATACGGATTTCCCTTTTGTCAAAGCTGCGAAAATCAAAATAATCCTTCCTCGCCATTGATTAGCGTTCTCATTTTCTGGTCAGTCGCTACTGCTGGCAACCTAGTTCTTACTGGACTCTTTGAACCCCGTTATAACATACTACCCTGGCTGACCTGGCGATTATTTATCTTTTCACCTGACCGACGAGAGACCCCGCGGCGTTTACATGGGCGAATTGCATCTCAATTGCTTCTTGAATTAGCTTGGTTTGTTATAATTAACCTAGGTTGTACCTACATCTTTCTTTATCGACCCTTTACATGGCCAAGCGAACCAGGTCGCTTCCAGAGATTTCTCTGGTGAGTGTAAACCCTTAAAGAGCGTGCTGCGCATTATTTCCAACACTGGAATTGTTGCCTGAATAATCGTGTATTTTTGTTAACTAAACGTACGCCAATTCTAGCACTGTTAACCGTGGTGTAATGTGCAAATATGCAATTTAATGCCCATGGCACTACGAAACAATTAGGAGAGGCCACGTACCATTTTGTATCTAGAGGAAGTGAAAGGTAGTGAGAATTCATGTTCGACCATATGATGTATTGGTACGTAAAATTGGGGTTGTGCCGAAAAAAAAGAAATGCAGCATTGCGTGGGAAGTCAAAGGAATTTTCCGGGGTCACTGAGTAAATTGCTTGATGGGTGGCCCAATTTGTGATGCTCGTTTGACACGACACCACAGTCCAACTTCCACGTCCCATATAAAACACCATATAACCGAAGTCCATGAATTATGGTGGGGTAGATCCCTATAAAATTCATTGGCAATTTGGTGCAGACGCGGTAATCGACTCCAAGGGATAGCAGGAAAATCATGATGTTCATTATGGTAGCCAACATTGTAAGTCAACAGGTTAAGTGATCCGTAGTAAGAGTATGTTTCGGGTATAGGAACGTGTTCTAAAGCGCCTAATGACCCCGATTTAGAAGGTGATGGGGATGGTGGTGATATGTTAGATGCCATTGATAATGCATTTAATGTAACTTTGGCACGATTAAAGACATAATGCTCAGCGATAAAGTGGCCTGCACACGGATGCAAACTTCCAGCAAGAAAGGAGCTTAACAAGAGGTAAAACAGTGGCATAAAGCCCAGAACATGCACAATTATTGCATTGAAACTTAATTGTACCAATACATTGAAAAGGTGTAAAAGACCTAAAGGAAGTTGATGCACCAGTATGGGACGAATTGCGTAAAAGAAAATTTGAAAGGTACAGAAGAAAGCTTTTCCAAGTACACTATCGAGGAAGATAGCCTCCAATTTAGTGGGAAGATCCGTGTCTATACCGTCCACGCCGAGGGCTTTATGATGAGCTAAATGATAAGGCTGTAAAACGAGGAGGGATGATTAGAAAAATATATTGGGGGGCGGAAACTAAAGAGAAGAACAAAGTTTGAAGGACGAAGCAAGTTTTTACGCACACAATTATACAAGACGTGAACCCATCAAAATAATGTAATTGTAAGGGACACAGAAGGCGATGAGAGATGACTTACCCTGAAAGATGCAGAATAAGGAACACCGATGGGTAAGTTGGCAATGAAAGCAAAATAACGATTGGCTTTAATTGATTTAAAGGCTAAATTATGCGAGATTTCGTGAATAGCAAGGAAGAGGTTCTGATTGGCGGTGGCACCGATAAAATACGCTAGTAGGTAAAGACGGAGGGAGGAATATGTGGAATTCCGTAGGTAGAAGGCACATGATAATTGAAGGGCGACGACTAGGACAACGAGGTATTTGGTAAGAGGCTCGTAGCCGCAAAGTTTGGTAACCTGGGAGGTACATTTAAATGAGACATCAAGGGTAAATCGTATAGTGAGTTGGAGTGAAATACAAAAGGAGAAAGCAAAATAAGGTATACCTCTGGATACTTTTGTATGATAGCATGGCGACGCGTCCGATGTGGTTCTTCAGTATAAGTCCAGAAAAAGTCATTATAGCCGGGATTTGAACGGTTATTAGGAGTGTGAGAGTGGGATGGAGGAGTTGAAGCTTTACTTCGAGACAATTGGAAGGGAAAATGACTGGTTTCACACGATGAAGACACGGATGATAAATGGGTATTGGATGAGTTCATTGCACGAGGGGAACGGAGGAATAAGCATTAAATTTGAACAGATATTTGGTAAATTGAGAAATTCAGAGAACCAATCAAAAAATAGTGAAGAAAACAATGAATTCTTTCACTTTTAAATTTAAGTTTGAATCAAGAAAATGTCAAAAAATAAAAATCGTCAAAAACCTCTCGATGTGACAAAAAGTCGCGAAATTCCAAAATATCATCCTCTGCTTACTAAGCAGGCTTGATTGAAGGGTGGGGAGGGGGAGGAAAATAGGTGGAGAAGATGAGGAAGAGGAGGGTTTAAAGTGACAGGATGGAGAGTAAATTGGAGAGTGTGTTGGTAAGAATAAAAGAATAGGCGAATTGAATTGACCAAAAGACATGTCAACGGACTGTACGCTACCCGCAGTTCTCTACAGACCATGCCACTCCATCCCCCACTGCGCCACGGCACCTGCTCGCACCCCCTTCGCCACAGCGTCCTCCGCCGCCCTAACGGGAATTTGCCACCCGCTGCAGCCACCGCCACATGCACGATTACCTAATTGGATCTACAGGCGGGAATACGTTGATCCTGTGCCGTTTGCCAATTGCCGAGTTAAGCGACTGCGCGGTGCCGCCAGAAGCTTTCTTGACGCTATATAAATATTTTCATTGCACGCTGTTGTGCACTCATCTCTTAATTCTTGATCATCACCATCTTCTTCTTCTTCTACTACTTCATTTTCACCTTCTTATTGTTTCTATTCGTACACTCTACTTTTCTTTAAATCATCCATATTCTTCTTCCTCTTCCTTTAATCTTACTTACTTCTTTAATCATCTTTTGCCCTCATTATTTCAGGTTTCTTCTCTTTCAATTAAACTATTGTCTCGTTAATCCCACACACTTTTATTCTCATTCCTACATCACGATCTAAACCCTCCTCTTCATATCTTCTCTTATAATCACTTTATACCCCCTCAACCTCAGCACTGTACATTTCTCTACAGTGTCTACATCATACCTTTCCCTTTTATCATTCCCCTCTTCCACATTAAACTCACAACATTAATTTTCCCATTTCGAGACTATTTCTACCGCATATATGTCTACTACATAATTGTTATCTAGATTCTTTGCTTATCGCATACTCATCTTATTTACCTCACAATGTCACGTTTTCAAAACCCAGCTGCCCCTCGAAAAATTTCCTTCAATGTCTCCGATCAGTATGAAATACTCGACGTTGTCGGTGAAGGTGCTTACGGTATAGTCTGGTATGACTTCATATTATCCCCATACATCATACTTTACGCACACTTTCATTCTAACTCAATTGAATTTTTCCTTATTCTACAGTTCAGCAATTCACAAACCTTCCAAACAAAAAGTCGCCATCAAAAAAATTACTCCTTTCGATCATTCAATGTTCTGTTTGCGAACTTTACGTGAAATGAAATTACTTCGTTACTTTAATCATGAAAATATCATCTCAATCCTCGATATTCAAAAACCTCGCAATTTGGAAACCTTTACTGAAGTTTACCTAATTCAAGTAAGTCCTCTCTCTTCTCTACTGCCACACACCCTCCTCTCATCATTTTAATTTTTTGCACCATGGTAATCTCTTGGTATATCATTCATCTCCACCACAATATAACCATTTCCATCGTTTGTATGCATACATGACTGCATACATCTTTATTTGGCCTTGTACTTCCATCTGTAGGCTGTTAACCTACCTACTTATAATCGTATAGGTAGTGTTTCCATATTTTGCTAACTCTAACAGGAACTCATGGAAACAGACATGCATCGTGTGATACGAACCCAGGAACTATCAGACGATCATTGTCAGTATTTCATTTACCAAACTTTAAGGGCATTGAAGGCTTTACATTCCGCCAACGTGCTACATCGAGATTTAAAACCGTCCAACTTACTTCTCAACGCCAATTGTGACTTAAAGGTTTGCGACTTCGGCTTAGCTCGTTCCGCTGCTTCTACGGAAGATAATTCCGGGTTTATGACAGAATACGTCGCAACACGTTGGTATCGTGCACCAGAAATTATGCTCACCTTCAAAGAGTATACAAAAGCTATCGATATATGGAGTGTTGGCTGCATTCTCGCTGAAATGCTAAATGGAAAGCCTTTATTCCCCGGAAAAGACTGTTCGTGATTGATACTTCATCCTTTGAGGTTTGCATTTGATTCGTAATCCTTTTCCAAGAAATAGATTGGGCTAATCTTGGGAATTTTCCGCACACTTCCTTCGATTAGATCATCACCAACTCACCCTTATCCTAGATGTACTGGGTACACCGACCATGGAAGATTACTACGGCATTAAATCTCGCAGAGCTCGTGAGTATATACGGGCTTTACCCTTCAAGAAGAAGATACCATGGAAAACTTTATTTCCGAAAGCTCCTGATCTAGCACTGGATCTTTTGGATCGGATGTTAGCCTTTAACCCCGTTAAACGGATTACGGTGGAAGAAGCGTTAAAACATCCTTATCTCGAGCCGTATCATGATCCCGATGATGAGCCTACCGCGGAGCCAATCCCGACAGAATTTTTCGATTTTGATAAGAACAAGGATAGCCTGACAAAGGAGCAATTAAAAGGTAAGTTATATTCAATTTGTATGTCAACCAGGTTTGGAGCATCTTTCTGAAGCCCTTGGTGGAGGCGGCGCATGCATGTGTAATATCGTCCAAAACGATGAGTGGCTTTAACTCACACTCTCTATTGTTTATCTACTCACTTCCATAATATAATGAATCAAACATGGAGCTAACTAACAAATTTTATTCATTACAGAGTTAATTTATCATGAAATTATGCGTTAATAGAAGTCGTCGAATGAATGGAGTTCATGACATTCAGATGTTCTTTATCCCCATTCTCACTGGCTTGCTCGATCAGTTATTATCTCACCGTTTTCTCGGCCTATAGTAAACGTTGTTGTATAAATGTTTTTCCCGAAATATATATATAACAATCACTTAACGTTTGTGGAGACATCATTGTTAACATTGACGCCATTGGGACGGGACGGGACGTGAGTCTACGATACCCGATTCCATTTTCGCGCGTATGCATACTCGATACCACATAAAAGTTGAGCCCATTGGCAAATCATGTTATGCGTGGCACGCATTTACTATTTTTTTCTTGTTTTTTTTTCCTTCTCTTCCTTTCCCTTCCCTTTACGAGAGGTTACTAAATTTCTCGAGTGTAGTGATCAAAGGTACAGATGATGTGTATTCAGATCAACCGATGCACTTTTATGTATGAACGCACCAAAACATCCGTGTTAGATGAATAATGGGAAGAATTTCGGCCTGGTTAAATTTTGTTGTAGTAGGAAATGGTTTATAATAATTTAGTATGTGTACGTAAGTGGGTGAAAGTGGATATTGTTTAACTTGTCAATATATATACATACAATTGGATTTATTTACACCAACCTGAACGTACAATATTGTTAGTTAACCGCAAACATCACGAAAATTTGCTCGAAAAACGGTAAGCGTGTCACGTGACCAAACGCCAGTACTCAACTGCAAGGGAATTTGGCATGAGGACGTGTAAGGGGAAGAAGGAATTTTGGAAATTGTGGTGTAGAGTAGTAACTGGAAGTGAGACATTTGAGAGTAAGCCGGTAAATGAAGGACATTCAAAACGTTGTTTTGCGTTACAGTGTATGACCCCGGATTAAAAACGGCATGAGCACGTGCACTGGTATACGTTAAGGGTAAGGTGAAAATGTGGGTAAGACGGAGAGTGTATACATGATTAAAGGGCCGAGGGAAATGGTAGATGGGAGGAGGGGGGAAAGAGGGGGGAATAGATTGATCAAATCACCAAAATAATTAATAAGACGTAAAGGGCAAAGTTAAAACATCTTACAACCTCCCCACTTAAGGGGAAAAACACACAAAAAGATGTGATCAGCCGGGTCAAGAATGTATAAGTGTACGTGGAAGTGCACGTGTACGTGTATGTGCGTGTATTTGTATATGTATGCGACAGTGGAAAAAATGGCATTATAGACAGAATGACTAATTATGACGTAGAGGAGGGCGGGGATGAGATGGTTGTTTAACGGCGTCTTCGGAATCGGAGAAATCTTCGTAAACGGTAACAGGAGGCATATGACGGGATGGGAGGGAGGATTTTTTAAAGAAGGAAAATAATCCGGGTTTGGTTGATTCGTTAGAAGTGGGCGATGAAGGGTTTTGGGTAACAGATGTTGTAACGGGTAACGGGATTTGTTGGGATGATGCACCGTTAATATCACGATACTTTTTGTCCAGATGCTCTTCGAGTAATCGTACATTCATACTATTACATTGAAAAGCAGCATCCACCAAGTCACCCACAAAAGGGATTAGACCAACCAAGAAATCGGCGGCTATATTTACAAGCATAAGAATTATGGTTGCAGGGGATAGACCACCATCAACACGCGTACAAAGGTATAAGACTGACAGGGCCATTAACGCGTCAAGAATGTCACCGAATCCAGGAATTAAACCGACCAGAGAACTCCAACCGAATCGAATTCCCATAAAGTCAAATAATGCCATGTCAAGGCGATAAGCCCGTTTACGCGCTTTAGCCAGTATCATTGCATCATGTTCAGGTATATAATCGGGTATTTGCTTTTTAACTTTTTTAAATTTTCCCGAACGTTTTGGATCGGGAATCTTTGCATATAAAGGATCCTATAATAAAAATTTGTGCCAGTATCACTTACTTACCCACTCTTCAGAGTGTGTAAGATGGTAGGTAATAGATTGTTAAATTTACCTTTACGTATACAAGAATTTATCAAAGTTCAGTATACAAAGATTTCCTTATAACTTACATAGGGGCCTGCCGGATTCTTCTTCTTATACTTTTGGAATTGACCTTCTAGTAATTTTCTCGCGGCATACTTTCCCACCACGGATGTCATCTGGGTAACGGGTCCAACGACCAATCCACTCTGTAGAAGCCTAAAAGTAGAGAAAGCAAAGACTATATGAAGACGCACGTGCAAATCTATACGCGTGCGCCCACGTGAATCAACAGATAGAAACGCGCCTTTGTATACCTGACAAATCACTTAGTGTAGAAGCTGAATTAACTAATTGGGTAAATGATCAAGTCTCTTATACAATAAATTCGGAAGTTTGACTCAACAGGTCCTCATCATTGTAGTAGGTTGTGCTTGTATACCCTCTTCACATCCTCTGTCTCCTTGGTACGCGTTAATTATTTCTACTCTGATCCGTTTACTCATCCTTCTTGTTATTTGCTTGTTCGTTCGTCCATTTCTCCCCTATCTTATCCCTCCGTTTCCTCTGCCGGAATCTACCGAGGTTTACGTGGCTGTGCTTTCGCTTAGGAATGCCGTTCCGCAGGCTTTGAGTAAGTTCTACGCAAAGATACGGGAGAATATTTGGTGATGTGAGACAAATAAGGTTTAAGTTGATGTGTGATAGTATGATTATATTTGGCTCTGATTCATCTTGGTCAAAATATCTTACTTATCCCTTCAATTCTCATCCTTTTTAGTTTTTCCCGACTTATACTTCAACTATCAATTGTAAATCCTCCAAACTTATACAAATTCGATTTTTACTTTTCGACATATTCATCTACACCCATCTTATCCCTATTCCATAATGGTTTAATCCATACTACTAACTACACTTATATATCATCTCTGTAAACATTGTAGTATAAATTAGGGTTTAACCCTTATTTTGATGATTTCTGTTAACCAATTAATATACACCATTTCCCCAGTTAATTAGTTACGTGAACCTGACGTAGATTCCTTCTATATTACACATAAACACGCAGGGTCGCTACACTCTTCGGCTGGGCTTTTAAAACTCCTTACCACGTTACATACATACTACTTATCACCAAATGTACGCGTATATACTATTATATATCTTCATATTATGCTAAACCGCGTTATACCTTGCTATGCCATCCTACACTATGCAATGTCATCCGCTATCCTATCTATACCCATCAACAATCTCCTACCAGGGTCTTTACTAAACCTTCTAATGCACGGAAATATCAACTTTGCCACTCACGTTATAATACTATTGTAAAGCATAAATTATCCCATTTTCTCCGTCTATTTTTATTAGCTTCATTTACAACTACATTACTTTACCATTATTCCCAGCATTATATTCCACTAGTCACTAAAACTATACTTAGTATGGTATTATACATTTTCACGTATGACTGTTGTAGCTTAAAATAGCCTCTCTTAGTGCATAATGCCTACAATTTTTACTGACATTCTTACCTTCTATACCTAGCCCTTCACCCTGGCCCTTGACTACCTCTCTTATTAAATCAATCTCTTCATCCCGTTAAATCTTACCTTCATCTCGTTGTATATTCCCATTCGTTGCTCAATTTTATCAATGTATACGCAATATAATTGAATGCTACACAAACCACCCAAGAATAAAATTTTTCAAAACGTATTTCATCTCTTCCCACATTTGGTCCAAGTTATATACTCTTATATACATGTAATAATTTCCCTAATTTACCCGGATTTTTTCCTCTTAAACTTCCCCAACCCACATAAATTCAAGCCTATTCATACACACACTTTCTCTAATCTACCCAGCTATTATAAACATACGTATCTACTCAACCAACACCTTTACCTGTTCATTA
This sequence comes from Herpomyces periplanetae, assembly GCA_009733715.1. NCBI lineage: Eukaryota > Fungi > Ascomycota > Laboulbeniomycetes > Herpomycetales > Herpomycetaceae > Herpomyces > Herpomyces periplanetae. Next base: position 17,106 of record WMKJ01000052.1, on the reverse strand, counting down.
GCATAACTCTTGTAAACCTTAAAATAACCCCCGTCAACGATAAATTCAATTTCAACATCCATTAAGCATTTGCATTATCACACGCCAAGTCTGCCCTCCCCATTTCTTCGCTTATCCCCGCCCCAGTTCCTCCCCTCTCCTCCTCCCCCGCGTTAGTCAGCACACCATTCCCACGGGCCACAAATCCGGGATCATGTGACACGTCAATTAGAATTTTCGCGGGTATATGAACTGGAGTGCCGAGTTCATATTTAGGGATTGATCGTGTTAATTTTTTCCCGTTTTATCCTTAAAAATGGCAGCGTCTCAACCCAACATTTCCCCCGACTCATGCTCAGGCGAAACAAAGTCATCCGATTCTCCTATTAAAACTCAAAGTCCCGATAGCACTTGTTCTACATCCTCAAGTGATGCTGCTACCACTAATTTAACATCTGATTCTTCTAATAAGTGTACGTTAGTGAGATATTAATTTATCATTTCACTTCTACCTTTATTACACCATTTACTAACACTGTATTCTTCCCTTTTTTTTTCACAGCTACCCATACTTCTAGCTCAAATTCATCTCCCACGTTTTCTCCGTCGCGCAATCCATATGCCCCCGTCGGCGATTTTTTATCCAACGGTGCGCTTTCCCGGTAAACTTTACTATACTGTTACTAACTTATCTACTCAGTTTCACGCTTTAAAATTATTGAGTCTACGTTACGTGAAGGTGAACAATTTGCCAATGCTTTTTTTGACACGGGTAAGTCTGTCCCTCTTTTAATCGTTAATTTGTCAAATTCCTCTCGTTAGCGTCACCACCGTTATTTTGCCATACTAACATTCACTTCAGACACCAAAATTAGAATCGCCAAGGCTCTCGACGATTTCGGCGTTGATTATGTAAGTATTACAGGAATTGTCTTTTTTTACCGCCTTCCATTCCCCCCCTAATACATTCTTCATTATATCCAAGTCCCATCAACACATCTTATACTACTCAATACTAACAATTTGGCTAGATTGAGTTAACCTCACCTGCTGCCAGTGAACAATCTCTCAAGGATTGTCAAGCAATATGCAAATTGGGTTTAAAGGCAAAGGTAAGTAATTATTTGGCTTATCCCTTCTTCCACTCAATATCATTCCGCTAATAAGAAATAACAATACTAGATCTTAACCCATATCCGTTGTCATATGGATGATGCCAAGTTAGCCGTCGATACGGGCGTCGATGGGGTTGATGTCGTCATTGGAACCAGTAGTTACCTTCGTCAATATAGCCATGGAAAAGATATGGATTACATTATTAAAACTGCATCAGAAGTCATTAGCTTTGTCAAAGCTAAAGGTTTAGAAGTCCGATTTTCAACGGAAGATTCATTCCGATCTAATTTAGTGGATTTATTATCTGTTTATTCAGCCGTCGACAAAATTGGCGTTAATCGAGTCGGTATCGCTGATACCGTTGGTTGCGCTACTCCCCGACAAGTTTATGATTTAGTGAGAACTTTACGTGGCGTTGTTTCTTGTGAAATTGAAACCCATTTTCACAATGATACGGGTTGCGCAATCGCCAATGCATTTTGTGCTTTAGAAGCCGGTGCTACCCACGTCGATACATCAGTTATCGGCATCGGTGAAAGAAACGGAATAACCCCTCTAGGTGGGTTAATGGCTCGTATGATCGTTGCTGATCGTGAATACGTAACCTCCAAGTACAATCTTCACAAACTGAAAGAACTTGAGGACATGGTAGCCGAGGCCGTTGAAATTAACGTTCCGTTCAATAATTACATTACCGGCTTCTGTTCATTCACACATAAAGCTGGTATTCACGCTAAGGCAATACTAAACAACCCTTCGACATACGAGATTATCAATCCGGAAGATTTTGGCATGGTTAGATATGTTCACTTTGCTTCTCGATTAACGGGTTGGAATGCTATCAAAAGTCGAGTTGAACAACTTGGATTGTCAATGACGGACGAACAAGTTAAATTGGTAACATCCAAAATTAAAGCCCTGGCAGACGTTCGACCCATTGCCATCGATGACGCTGACAGCATTATACGGAGCTTCCACTTGAATGAATGTCAAACTGCCCCGCAAACTGTTGCTAACTAAAGTTCAGGTAGCCAGATCAACAACCTGCATTAGCAAACCATTCATGGAAGATTTTATAACCGCACGCACACACACACACATATACATTCATTTATTGCTTTTTCACATAGCGATTATTCGATGGAGTTATCTTTTCAAATTTAGGGAATTGTGCATCAGTGAGTGAACAACTATCATTACGTTATAGTACACCGTACACGTTCTGTCGCACACTTCACACTGAAATTAGTTTACCTGGAATAAAATTGGCAATGTTATGCATCAAGTACGTTAACTTTGAACTCTGAAGGAAAAGGGTGACAACCAAAGGAATCAAATTTAAGTATTACGTGATCGTAGAGTTTTATGCAGTGAATTATTTTCGTCATCGGGCAGTAAATCGTTCGATCGGCCCATTGTGGATGTTGAAGATGCAAGAGAAGTGGAATCATTTTCGGGTAAACTTTGCGCCAAAGGTGTAACGGTGGGAACGGATGGTAATGATGTTGAAATCTTTGAAGCAAATGCACTTTGATTAAAATGACCATCTTTCCAGTGAACCGATGAACCTAAAATTACCGCCCAAATCCATATTGGTAGGGCCAAAATTTCTCGACAGAGCCATGCGCTTAACCAAAGCCAAAAATTTCGGGATTGTGGATGGGGAAAGTATTGATTTGACAGGTGTACGTAGAGCCATCGATCCATTATCATCCAAAACGCCATGTTAAGGGTAAAAAAGGTCCAAAAATTGGGGATAATGTAATTAAGACGAGTTGTTAAACGAATGAAACATGATTCAGGGTTCGTTAATACAGCGTATTCGTGCAATTTAGAGACAGCCCACGCTGTTAACATAGAGCAAAGTATACTCTCCGTTCCAGGTTCGGCCAATGTGGCTATAGCAACGATAAATTTTCGAACTCGCAGCCAACGAACCCTTCTTGCACAGTATGCCGAGATTGACATATCTTGAACGGGTTGAATTGCGACGTGCGACTTTATTAAATAATGTTGACCACAAAGTTTGTGGGGTGATATAGTTTTGGATACCTGATCACTTGGATGATGAATTATGGGATCAAGATGCCCAAAGTTGTCGGGTAAATCGTGCTTCCAGAGCAAATCGCCAATCAAATGATCCTCGCATATATTAACGGAAAAGAAGTCAATACCTCTGTTTTGCGTAAGAGCGTTTAAATGAGAACGACGAAACATGTTTGATTTTCCCACGATACACGGTGCAATTGCAACTGTGTTAATGGCGGTATAGAATTTGGCATGGGAAGAAGCCATGAAAGCTTCTTCCAGTAATCCACCACCGGTGCTAAATCTAGGATAACCACTCGGTTGGCTTACATCTATGACCAAAGGTAATTGGTGGACCAATTTATACTTTTGATCACCGTCTAATCCGCAAAGTTTAGTAACCATTAAACAGGCTACATCGGGATTTACCCAAACGTTGCAGTCGAGGATCCATATAATATCACTGGGAGCTTCAAGAAACGCACGACTCATGTTGCGAATTTTCGGATTGGGACCTAGGCGAACGGTGGAATTAGCTTGAAGGCAACGGGGATCGTCCTCACCAATCAACACTTGAGAATCGAAGTGGGGGTGATCATCGACTACTTGTTTCACAATAAAAAGAGCTGGATCGTCTCGAGATGCCAGGCAAAATCGAATGGAAATCAGGCTGTCGGGGTAGTTAAGATGATATGTTGAAGCTAGACAAGCGTATAACTCGGTTTCAAGACCTTTAATGGGTCGAATAATCGTAATATGAGCCAAATATTTCTTGTTTAACGATGTAACATTACTACATCTTCGACACACGGTTAACTGGATATCATTGGGGTGATAAACTTTAGCGGGATGATCAGTTTGCTTGACATGGACCATTGATGAGGGAACCGATTTTAAGCGGATAATTTGAGGTTTATATCGACAAGAGTTCTGAAACAGTTGACGGAGGTACTCTGAGCGATGGGAATTATCCACTTTCGACTCAGTATTATCATCTTGTCGAAAGTTTTGCCATCTGTATAAGTGTGATAATAAAAAGGAATAGAAGTTTTTAACGCTGTCGGGTTAACGAAGTTTGCGCAAGATTTGCACAATTTACCATTCGTCGTAACCAAATAGCGGATAATTTATCAATTAGCACGGGTAATTCTCTCATAAACTAAAAGATTAGGTGTACCACGTGGATTGCATACATTTGAATATATCCAAGGCAGCTAACACTTAACACGGCAAAGTACCAAATTAAACATAGTACAACCAAACATGCAATAAGCATCGGAAAGAGTTTTGTAACATAATCCGATTCGAAGGAATAGATAAGTATATATTTCAGCCAGTAAAACCACAAGGTAAAGGATAAATAAATGAGGTGAGGTTAAGTATACGTTTAAAATGTAGTAGTTAGGTTAGGATCGAGATAAAATAACTGGTACATTAACTTGATTTACAAAAAGAATATTTTTACGCTTTAGCCCGGGAAAAATTAATAGAAGAGTAAAGCAATATCAAAAATATGATAAAGATGAGTTTAATAACAACACATAAAGACTGTAGAACCACCTGTTAAAATGAAAATACCCCTTTGACCATTACAAGTTAAGATAATTCATCATTTTCCGCCGTTGTTATTGTCTACACTACGCTGCGCTACTTGGGCGCAGCCAAAGCCCCCGTCTCGGCGGCCCCCGCCCCAAACAGCCTGCACGGTCCTGTGATCGGATTATTGTTTCTCCGGCAACCTTATTGGCTGCTCTTCATTCCACCGGCGAATTTTGTAGATTCATATTCATAATGTTGTGGTAAATTATTACAAAACAACATCCAATGAACCAGTATTAATTCCATTGATCTCAAACTCTTTTTCTCCCCTCCCTTCCTACAATCCTCTTCCCTTCATTCATTCCCCCGCCTTCCCCATCCATTACTAAGCGCGCTCTTGCTAATGTGGCTGTGCGTCGTGGCTTGGCGAAATTCTTTTGGCGAGAGAAAGGGAAAAGGCCCACGATGGGGGATTTTGAAGTTTTTGGAGAATTATTTTTTCGGTTTTGTATGATTGTGCATAAGTCACAATGGTGAATTCAAGTGATTCGGAAGTTGAACTTGAAAAACTTGTATTTGGTGATGCTCAAGGTTTTCGGAAAAATTTACACGCAGTTTCGCAACAACTCGCCAAATCGGCTACCTCACATACTAAAGCCTCCCTTCGAACGGCCAATTGTCATAATGAAAATACTTCTTTAAATACTCCCAATAATAAGTTATTTCGTGATTTAGAAAATTTGGATAATAATTCCGTACGTTTTACTATTAATTAATCCTTTAACCTTCCTCAAACATTCTAAACTTCACCCCCATTTCTCTTCATATTCTTCTACTTACCTTAATTTTAGCTATTCTTCATCGATAACGGCTCTACTGATACCCCTCCCAACAATTTACCTTCATTACCTATAGATGGTCATGATAATACCTTATCATCTACTTCCGACACTGAATCTGCCGCATGGAGTGACAGTGATGATGATAACTTAAACGTATCTCTAACTTCTCATACCCGTTTACGCAAACTTCGCTTAACTCCCCACGATGATTTAGTTGATGGCAAAGAATACTCCCAGCGTCTTCAAAGTTACTTTAAACGTGTCAATCCAACCCCTCAGTGGGCCGAACAATCCCTCCAAATTGATGAATCCGATCATAATTGTACAAACTCTGACACTGACTCTATAAATTCCACAATTCACCAATCTAGTACCCCTTCTTCTCTAAAAGCATTGCTCAAGTCCGCTTCATTTTGCTCTACTACTTTCAGGCACAGACCGGCTAAACTTGCCCCTCAAGTTTTACACGTTCAACGCATGAAAAGTATTAACTTACCCGCTAAAGCTGCCGCTGCCGGTATATCATCCCTGATTGTTCATCCTACTTTACCCGTTCTGTTAACTTGCACTCCCACCGGATTTGTCTACTTACACCATTTATTCGGTCACGAACAAGATTCTCATTCTCATGCTTTGTTAGCTTCATTACACGTTAAGGGTGTATCCCTAACCTCCGCCGCTTACATATCTTCAAATTTTCAAACCAAGTCTATTACGACCTCCCCTGATCAAGTATTATTGACTTCTCGTCGAAGATTTTTTCACATATGGAATTTACAGACAGGCCGCGTATTACGTATCACCCGTATTCACGGTCATCAGGATGAACAAAGATCCATGGAATTTGCTAAACCTTCACCCTGCGGACGCTTCATTGCTCTTCGCGGCACATCCAAAAAGGGTAGCTCAGGCGTCGTTAATATACTCAATGCAAAAACCTCCCTATGGCGATGTCAAATTCGCGTTAATAGTCCCCAAGGTGTGAGTGACTTTGCTTGGTGGAGTAATGGAAACGGTTTATCCATATTGGGTCGTAATGGTGATATTACCGAATGGGACCTAACGGAAGATCGTGTGCTAGCCGTTTGGCATGATCAAGGTGCCGTAGGTGCAACTACCCTAGCATTAAGTGGATCTCCATGTTTTCGAACTTCGGACCCTTTACACGTGCTGAATTCCCCGGACTATCGTTTGTCAATCGGTGCTGATCGTTGGATAGCCGTTGGCTCCCAAACTGGTATTGTCAACGTTTACGATCGTCGAGAATGGGTTAAATCGTTCTACGCTAATCTCTCCCTACCGGAAAATAATCGCCAGGTTAACTCTCCCATTATACCCGTTCATCCCGTACCCGTTAAAGTACTTGAAAACTTGGTAACTTCAATATCCTTCTTAAGTTTTTCCCCCGATGCTCAACTTCTAGCTGTGGCTAGTCGCTGGAAACGCGATGCATTGCGCATAATTCACATGGCAACCTGCTCCGTGTACCGTAATTGGCCAACTTCTGCAACCCCTATTGGTAGAGTCTCTTCGCTTACCTGGAGTATACTTAAACCTCCTTCCGATGTACAAGTTAACAAGAGTAAAGCCCACCCCAAACCCCCCCCTCGTTCTTTAGTACTAATCATCGCGAACTATCGCGGAAAAATAAACGTTTGGGAAATTCTATGACGTCAGTCGTATTCTAGTCATACCTTCCTTACGTTTGCTATGCACTTTCCAAATACTCTCTCGTCTCGTCTTGACTTCGTTCCTGCGACTAGTAAAACCTTTCCCCGTTGCACTTTCTTCTTTAAACTCAGTCTTGCCGTTATCACGTGGCTACCGCTCCGTCCCTCTCGGGCATCTCCGGTTCATCGAGGTCGGCATGCCAAGCCCGTTCGGATCCTCCATTGCAATTATGTAATCGGCTTGAAGATAAATTGATTTTGTTGGTTTGACGAGATATGGTCTAGCTAATTGACGGTTAAAGGAATTATTGTTACGCTTGTTCAAACAATTTTTTCCCGTCAAAGGGAATTTTTATGGAAATTTAAGTGGTTAGTTATTGGGAAAATAAAATACTAAGTGTTATTGGCAAAAAAATTGGGATACGTTGAAAATTGTGTGTGCGTGTGGATCAACTTTGTACGATATGTATTTAATGTACACACTGGACGCCCAGGGTAACCGAGTATATACACTTCGGAAAGTTATTACGTTAAACGAGGAATTGGAAAATGAAACAGTGAATGAAGCAGCTCAAGGGTTGACGAACGGGGATACGGCAAATACCGTTTCAGTATCGCGGACACGGGTAGTTCGACGACGGGTTATCGCTACTCTATCAGCGCATCCGGCACGCTTTTCGCCCGATGATAAATTTGCAAAGTAAGCTGTTACTGCATCAATTGTATTTCCCGCCTAGGTTGTATATCTTGGGTTTTCCATTATGCTAATATCCCATTTCCCTGCTCTTTCTTGTCCTGTTCTGTTCTATCCTGTCATATTTAGGTATAGGTATATGCTAAAACGACGTTACGGCTTACTATTTAGCGCATCTCCCGGTAAGCCGACTGTGTACAACTTATACGTACATTTTCCCTTCAAATACCCGTTAACTAATTTCTTCATCCCCCGATCTACAGTCGAACATTCTCTTGAACCCGTAAGTCAAACACCACGATTATCGCTCGGCTCTCAACACTATAAACATCCTCAAAACTGTGTTTACGCACAGCCTACGTCAGTCGTTCACCCAATCAATAATTAGCTTCCATACAATCTACCCGATCTCTTTCATTCCTAGCCAAATTAACCACAGTTGCTCAAACTATTAAATTCCACATTGTACATTACACTAAACTCGCTCTTAAATTTAAAATTCTATTTACTTATTAACCCGAGGATAGTGAAACAGTAGCTTTTACGGTACCATCGTATTGTTATCTATATACGCAAGCACATACCATTACATGGGAATACATTGCACAGCATTGAGTACCGCATGCAAAATAATGAAAGCATGACCAAATTATTACCTGCGAGGTCGATGCTTTGAGTTAACATTACGACCAGCACCGACTCGAGGAACTACTGGTATATTAATGGCAAAGTCATTAGTGCCGGTTGACTTGGCACATAACTTATCAAACGGTAATTCAGGCGCTATAGACCCTGAAGAGACGAAATCTTCCGGTGAAAGCGCAGTGGTTGATTGAGAATACTTTTGATACTGAGCAACCTTGTCTAGGGACCGTTGATATTCCTTCTGATCCGCAGATAATATAAGGTTATGACCCCACTTAGACTTATCATAACCAGCAGCAGGCTTTCCCGTTGCAGAACTGGGAACGGGTTTGGGAACACTGTAGCGATTTCCCCGATTATTCCATTGCATATTCTTTTTCAGAAATATTCGACGATTTCCGCTTTGATCAACTGTACACGTAACGCGCGTTAACGTTGGTTGACCGCAGCGTGGGCAAAATTGTTGCGCGGGTGACAGTCCAAACTTCAGAGAGTCGGTGGCTTCGGGTAACACTTGCTTGAAACAAGCATGACAACGTAATACATGATGCTTAATTTTGCGCACCCGACGCAGCGATGATGAGATCAACACGAGATTTAGGCTAAGCAAGACATTCTGCAAAGCAAAGTCATACGTTAATGTAGCAACAGCAGTTTGCTGGGTTGATTGAACAGTTACGGGTGATTTTGACGTTTGTTGTTGCTTTCCTTGTTTCCGCTTATCCGAAGATAAAAAATTGTCCAAGTTTTCCGGTGTTATCCACCCATCATCAGAGTTAATGTTTCGCTGTAGAGTTTGTGATCTTAAAGGTTTTGGTTTAGGGCTTGGGGGGATTGAGGGACATGTTACTGGAACGGAGTGGTCTGATGTATATGACAGGGATAGATTTTCGCGAGAAGTACGGCTTAGGGTCAACGATTTCTCAAGGGCCGTAGAAATCTCTTGAACATCAGGACATTCGCCCGTTACCGACGGAGATGTTGATTGATGGGATGAAGCATTAGCAGTACTAGCGGAATTCTTACACGATTGAACGGCCGCGGAGGTTTCGGAAGTAACGTGAAGCTGTGCAGCGGGGGTCTGCGGTTGGGATAGTTCCCATGCTAAAGCTAATATACTTATGTCAACAGAGCTTAAAACTTTTAAATCGCCAGTTGAACGTGCCGTTGATCGTACAAAGGCCAAACTTTCCGCTTTAGGAGATTTAACGTTCAAAAAAGGCGCTAGGCTATTGTATACTCTTGATCGGGTATTGGAATCTTTAAGTTCATTGAGAACGCCCGGTGTAACCACTAAATTAGCTGATTGTGCACGTAAGGAAGATATATCAGGATCATTTAATATCAAAGGACCGGAATCTAGGATAATAGTAGCAAAGGGTTTATCCGGCAGTGCCGAATTTATTTGATCTCCCGCCGGTGATGGCAACGACATTATTCCAGCTGGCCTATAGTTAACATTGATAAAGCATATGCGCAACACTCGGAACTTATCGTGAGCGTACAAAATATTTAGTCCAAAAATAGAAAATCCCAACCAACCAGTCCGACTAATTCGCAGTAATTTATCGTGAAAAAATAAATTGTGCGCGCAAATTATTATCGTGAAAACCCGCGAGCGAACCAATTTTCCAGGATGTATCACGTGAGGAATGTTGGCGACTGGCTGAGGTAAGCGGGTGGCTGTGCAGGCGTTGGTGCGGAGAGATTTGGGATGAACAGATCAGAAGGAGGCGAGAAAACGAGACAGATATGTCGGTTCGAATAAAGGGATTTGTGTATACATGATTGGCTGTGTGAGCGTATGCGCGTGAATGTGTGGGGAGAGCAAGTTGACTGAGACTGTACGAATTTACGGGTATGCAGGAGAATTAAGGGCCAAATGCGAATAAAAAAGAAGTCTAACAGCATGGATAGATTAGTTACAATTTTGCATATAATAGATAGTAGGTGTGATAATTGAGGATATTTAGGTTATTTGGCAGGGAAGGGGGTGATGATAACACACTGTAATGTAGATTTAATATGGTAATATTGTGTGTGAATTGTGTTTTCAAGGTTGTTGGTTAAGTGTATAAACGTTTGAGAAAGGTGAGGGTACATTGTACACATTTATGCCGGTTAAGGCGTAGTTATCAAGGTAATCTAGGAAAAACTTACGGTAGAATTTAAAAAGTACCTGCTTAATGCACTAATAGACCAGTAAAACAGCAGCATTTACACAAACTTTTCACCAGTATAGGGCAGAAAAAGGGAAGGAGACAATGTTAACAATTATGTACAAGAGAGAACAAATCACGTTACCCGGAGGGTGTATATGGATTAAGCAGTAAATGTGATACAATAGTATATTTGGCCATTTTAAGTTAAAGACAATAGAATGTAGCACATTTTTTCCCAAGGTAAAAAAGCGTATTACTAGATGATTTTCCGATAAAGACCGGTCTGAATGGGAATGCGTGTATGCACGCGCACAGGCGCGTTGACTTGTACATGTTAATGTTTGCCCATGCCCACGCCCCTATCCATACGAGACCCAATTCCCATTCCAATTCCAATTTCAATCCAGTTTATCTAGTAAAAGAGTCAAGTACAGTATCAGACGTCAAGCATATACCTAAGCCCCTAGTCCATTTCTTCACTCTAAAACCTCCCCCAAAATCAAGACGCAGCCCAACCCTAATCAGCTGACTAAGCTTGGACTTTCCGGATAAATGTTTGTGCCGGACCCGAGTCGGGGCCTGCGCCACGATCGGATTTAGGGGATTTCAGCGCAGTTCAACGCACGCTTCGCATCACAAAGTTCTCCAAGCTTTAACAACTCTTCTAATTTATTTCACGACCTTTTTTATTGCTTTTACTTCAACACACTTCATGTTAACGAGGGGTCTTTTATGCCATCTTTCCGTCGATCGTTAAAACTTTTACTACACGGGTAATCGTTAACTCCTGACCTGACTCGATATCTTCCTTCCTTTCCATTCTTCCATCATACAATACACTTTTCCCCCGTCTATTTTCTCTATATTTTCCCTTGTATTCTTAGCGAACCTTTGCTTTCATACTCATATTTACCCTTTCAAACTACCTAATACTTATTCATTTTATCAAATTTTACCATATACCGACACATCTTCAAAACCTCTTGTCATCCTTAACCTTTTTCCTCCCTCCCCCCCCCCTTCATAGTTCTGCTAGTATATTCACTTCTCTTTTCCTTCCCATAACCTTCTTTATACCTTCGTCTCACGTTTCTTTAATCTTCAAAATGTCATCAACTCGTTATGAAAAGGTACGCTTGCTTCTCACTTATATTTTTCCCTTGCACCACCACCCCCATCCTTTCTCCTTCTTACCATATTCTTACTCACTTATCATCGCTGCCTCTACCCTTTTTTCACCTTTATTCAATTCTCTTTACTTGTTTCCATTTATTTTTACTTTGCTTTTCTCATTCTCCCGTCCGTCACACCTCTGCTTCACTACCCTTCCCCTCCCCTCCTCTCGTTCCACCGAACTTATCCAGCTCACCCTTTTTTATCCGGATGACTAATCTTATTTGCTTCCCGAATATTTTTTATTTTCAACGCTATACACGAACAGATTACTGGATCTGACGTTTCCGATACCGAAGACGGTCCTTCTCAGTCTACTCACTATGCTTCACATTCAGCTTATTCCGTTCCAAACTCACCTCCACCATCTTTTCACTCACGATCAAGCTCCCTTTCTCCCCTAAAATCCCATGAATCAGACCCTCTAATCGAACCTACAAATATTCAAACGTCACAAGATTCTTCCACAAGATCATTAAATGATCGCGCATTCGAGTCACTTCCCAATACTGACAGCAATACGGCTGTACAAGACAATTCGAACATTGTCTTAAACTCTTCAAACTGTACAATTGAGCATCATGGTAATCGGGATCTTTCTCCTGAATCTCTATGTGATGTAAGATCCGGTGGGATGGATACATATTCAACAACTGGCTGCCCAGGAAATGGCTCTGATCGTGCTTTGTCACCCGACCCACTGGACGGAAATTTCGCTTCCTCTAGCTCCTCTGCGTTTCTTCACTCACATCAATATAAGGAGTCGGCTAATAAATCATCCGTTAATAACCCTTGTAGTGGTAGCAGTGGTGATGGTAGTGACTGGGAAGTCAATGATGGTCAGTCTTTCAACTTGTCTCAATCTACTGCTGAGGCATCAGCTGCTTCAGTGCAAAATATTGTTAGTCGGCCTAACGACGGAGTTTTCGCCAACTTATCAGCCAAATTATCCCGTGATGAAACTGATGATGAAAAACCTCCATCTTACGAACAAGCCGCGGCTGATGCTACACCTTCCTACTGGGAAACGGCAATCCTCGTTCCTGGTATCGTTCCCGATGAAGTGTTTGTAGACGGTATTCCTGTTGGGTCGGTATTTTTCTTTGTATGGAATGCTTTAATTTCCATGTCATTCCAGATAATCGGGTTTCTACTTACATATTTACTTCATACTACCCATGCTGCTAAGAATGGAAGTCGAGCAGGATTGGGCGTTACCCTCATTCAGTACGGTTTTGTGTTAAAGGGAAGCAATGATGATGAAACTAAAGAAGACGGTCATGACTTTGTTGATACGTCACAGTCGTCAAAGGGAGGAGGGGGAGCTAAGTTATCAGGATCTCCTACATCAGGTTCATCCATGGACGGTTCGTCAAATGACTTTTCACTTGGTATAACAACCGTAACGCTGAACGATTGGCTAGCGTACGCATTAATGGCAGCTGGGTGGTTTATCCTCATTCGGAGTGTTACGCAATTTCTTCGGGTTAAACGACAGAAACAGCTTATTTTACAAAGTCCTGAACGAAATCGTGGAGTCCAACCCGTAGTAGCCGAAGGTGATCCCTCCGAAAGTGTCGTTTAGGCAAATAAAAAAGTGTTAGGCTCACCTTGACGAATCATCATGCATGAGTGAGTGAGAGTATGAAGGAGGAAGGGAAAGAGTGTATGTGTGTGTTTGTGTGTTAGTAAGTAGACGAGTGCATGCATACGTGTCTTTGGTAGAGCTGCTCTCATTGTCTTTGATGGCGACAAGTTTAGCTTTCCCAAAACTCTTTGGACCAACATAATAAACGCTGTGCAACATTTCTTCATCTTTTATACCCGTCGCCCGCGATCGTACGGATGAGAACTTTTTCCACTTAAGAGATTTTGTTTAGAAAAACTACTCGTTATTTACTCGTTGCACGATTTTCACCTTGATTTCACCAACTTTTGGAATTATTACAACTGCGCTCTATGCATACATGGAACCTGAGTCAAACCGTTATGTTCCTTCCGCTTAAGGAACGTCTTCAGCCTTAGACGTAATGGGCAGGTGCGGCGCTCCTTGCTTTTTCTGGCATCATCTCGTCTCGTCATGCCCTGCTAAAAGTGGAGTTTTTCTTTCCAACATCCCCAATTGGGAAAGTCCCTCTGTCTTCGTCAATGCCTTAACTATCGTGAATTCGACGAGCGAGAGCCGTTAAAAGTTTGAATGTGTACGTTTGCTTCGATTTTAAGTGCCCTGCCCATTCATGTCGTATTGAAGTGATATGGTTCAGTTTAAGCTTTAATCTCGTTCAAATCTTTACGTTTGAACTTTTATAAATATGCCCCCAGTCGACCATTTCTCCCTCATCGGGCCTAAAACCGTTAAATTTTTGCTATCTTTCCTTCGCAAGGTTTCCTAGACCCACCTGTTTAAGCTACTTATGTCTTCGCTGTTTCTTATTAGGTCTTGAGTCAATTTTCATTGAACTATCACCATCCTCGTCTCGATCATCGTCGTCATCATCTTCATCCTGACGTTCCGATCGGTCTTCATCGCTATTAGAATCTCCCGTACTCTCGTGCTCTGAATCATACTCTTCAGCAACTTCTGAATCGGATTCAGCTTCAAAACTCTCGTCAAGGCTTTCATCATTTTCGTCTGCGCTGCCTCGACCACCGTTGTCGGCCTCATCATCACTTGAGTCAATTCCTTCATACTTTAGAGCTGCCGCTAATAATGCTCGGGACTATACAAAACATTTTGTCAACGTATTATCATGCGAAAATTCATCGGTCTGCTTACGTCTTCGGCCATTTCATTCTTAATCTTGATATTCTTAGCACGAAAGAAATCTTCCATGGGACCTTGTTCTTCACTTTAAACGGTACCCGTGCATTCATTCATCATGGTCAAGTTAGCTCATTGCCATACGTACCGCCAGCTGTTTGACATGTCAACCTCACTTACCGGTTAATATTGCTAAACTGATGCTCCCCCATGTCGTTACGCAAAGTCACCATTATGTCAAATGTCCGACTGGACGATGATACTGTTCCACCGCCAACTCGTGACATAGTTATGGATGATATATTTTCAAATGAAATGTACGTGGCAGGTTTTGGAACGAATATGAAACTTTTGTCCAAGAAAAATAAGTGACCTTCATTCGCTTTAATGGAACATTTGACGCCAGATTGTTGATGATGGCTTACGAAGCTTTTAGACGGTGTAATTACCTTCTTACCAGCTAACCCACGAAACAACGATGCAACCACTTGTGCAATAGGCAGCTCATAGTTAGATTGTAACTTTCCTCGATACTTTTCACTTTCCAATTGTTCTTCTGTCATGTTCAAGTCGAGAATAACTTCTTCATCTTTCTTAAACTGCATCACAAGAAATGGATACCTCGTTTGTCCTTGTCGTATTGGTGGCTCCAAGCCAATAGTTATTAGCATATGCGTATCGTCAGGCTTGGGTAATAACAAAAATTTCTTGATCGAATCGTACTGAATTTTATAGTCGTAAGTTTTACCACGTAGTCTAAAATCCTTTTCGTACATATCAATATCAAATCGTCCCCGTGGTGTTAAATGTAAAACCTCTTTAAACGAAGCAAAATTGTCACCACTAATTTCCCCAATTTCAGCCTTTTCCACCAGTGTATTGTAGAATATATTAGCTGCGTTATGCTCTTCCATCCCATCGTCATCCGAAGCTTTATTTTCACTGTCTTTATCGGATTTAGCGATATTGCCAGGAATGTAGAAGCGCATTTCGATTAATTGATCCCCGGCCCCGGCACCGTAAATTTTCCTTGCAGATTTGGCCATATTGGTAGAATTTCCGTCCCCAGTTGTGCCATTTTCAACGTTAGCAGCAAGTTCGATAGTTACTTCATTTTTTCCGGACAGATTAGTATTAGAAATTTCAGCGTAAGAAACTTCAAAAGCCGGTCTACTCTGTACGTTAAAGGCTAACTCTGCCTTTCCAAAGTCTACCTTTCCCCAGTTCCACCCGCGTACACTATGATCCACACTTTCAATGGTTACACTGTACCATTGGCGAAACGCGCGCGTTAAACGTTCAAAGTCCGATAGCTGAAATCCATCCAACTGAATAACTCCACCTTGTCGCGATAGAACTTTTAACTCCTGACCACGCGCTGCTCGACTCCACGTTGCGAGTGATATATCCGCACTAGCAAGTGTAAACGGCTCACCACCCATCATGGGCTTCCATCCTAATCCCAACTCGGCAAATCGACATTTTCCCCCCGTCTTTGAGCTATTAAAATAAATATCTTCAAACACTTCCATTCTCCCAAACCCCAACTTCCTATCCCCTCGTTAACACGATTAAACGTCAACTTTTTTTGCTTCAGCACCCTTTGGCCTTTTCCACCCTGTGCACCACGCCTGACTTTGCTACGCTTTATCCGGGGGCGTGTCACGTGGAGTTTCTCGCTCACGTGTGCGTTCGCCGCCCAAAATGGCGTTTAAACACGCTCTTGGCTCCAAAATTGTATCTGGTGATAAAGTATGTGGACGCGGGCGCCGACATGCTCAATCGGTAAACGAACGGTTGAGGATAGTGGAAACGTATACGGATTATCGTATAATGGAAACATTTATTGCACGTACTACGTTTACGTGTAGCAAACATCTACTACATTCGTACTTTTTGGGTCATCATCGAGCGGGTTTACGCGCTATGAAACAATTACTTGGATCTATCGATGGAATTATCGAATGTCGTGATTATAGGATTCCTGTTACTTCTACTAATTATCTTTTCGAACAACATTTAGGCAAGGTAAAGCGAATCATTGTTTTTACAAAAAAAGATTTAGCACCCCGTCAGGCTTATCGTGTAAGTGTACAATATTAGTTTATGGTTAGACGTGAAGGATACCTAATCGTTAAACTCTGGATATACCAATTTGTCTAGTCAATCAACGCGGTGTTAACCCAACATTATGCACCTTACACCAAAGTATTCTTTACGGATCCAAAAAATCGGCGTGATTTGGATAAATTATACGCCCACTTACTCACGGATTCTCGCCTGTCATTTTCTTTGACCGGTAGACGTATTATGATCGTCGGAATGCCAAATGTCGGCAAGTCTACACTACTAAATGCACTTCGGACCCATGGTACAGGTCGCGCTAAATGTTCCCGTACGGGTGATCAACCTGGCGTTACGCGTAAAGTTGAGCCAACCGGCGTTAAAATATCCCCATCGTCTACACCTCCACTTTACGTACTAGATACTCCGGGCG
>WMKJ01000051.1:856-94480 GCA_009733715.1 Herpomyces periplanetae | reverse complement strand
TTTATCGATGCTTATTAGCGCTCTAGCACTCATTGTATGTGCGAACTGCATATTTCTACTCTATTGGTTGGGGTGTAATTAAGTAAGCTAGCTAACCCCTTGCGTGAATTGTGTTACCCCCAGTGCTACCAAAGTGGGTTTACGTTTGTGGGATGAATGTAAAGATCCATATACATAGCGTATTCCTTCCACATGATATAATCCGTGTCGTGTCTTTTCGGCAGATAAGTGTTGCTTTTACTTGATGTGCTACATGGTGAATCTTAGCAAATTTGCGCTTCTAAAAATTTTCTCGTAACACCTTACTTCCGCGGTTGTGAATGTGAGCGGCGGATGGAAAGATGTGTCATAAATCAAGAAAAAAAGCTTTTCAATAAAAATTTACCAAGGTAGCTTATACGCTACTATGTTTGAAGAAATTAGTATACATTTTGTACACTCAAGTTAAAAGTTGGTATTAGTACAACAATTAATATGCACTACTTGGAACAGATTGTGTTCTTGCCTTATGAAAAATAATTAAATTCAAATCTAGTCCTGAAATATTTTTATCCGACTAAATTTTGGTAAAACTATTTTTCTAAAACTCATTAATAGGCCAGAATCTACCAGCCAAAACCGGATATGGATGAGCGCGCATAGACAACGTCCATTAGCAAGCAACTTTTGGCAGAACCTGAATACCAGACATTGGGTAATCGCAACTTTTTATGTCTTCAACGGGGTATAGCTCATATGACAGAAGCAGAGGTTCAATCAACTGGTTACTGAATGGGGAATCAGTTACGGACCAGGGAAGCATTGGAAAGTAACGCATTGTTTCAAATTATGCAGAAATACACATGGTTATGCATCTTACGGCAGTAAGATTGCACTGATATTTTATCGAAATACTCTCTATTTATTTATATATCCGTTCCCAGACTTTCTCATAAATTTGAATGCTTATAACACCTTTGGTTACCGTCCTAATGTGATAAAAGGTCATTTTACAACGAATTTGGTTTTATTATTACATAAATTTTTGGTTCTTCATGTATTAATGAACTACATTTTGTGTTTTGGATTTTTCATTTTCAAATTATGCCTTTAGCGTAAATTTGTTAAGATTCGTGAATCAAATATTGAACAATATTCTCTGTATGAAGTTTGCAAAAATATTATTTCTGGTATTGTAGTCATGAATAATTTCATCAGTTTTGAATATTTAATTTTTGATTGATGAAACGGTGTTTTTACAGTCAAATGTACCTTCTTGGAGATTCAAATATTTATTCCAATTTATATCATTATTTATTATGAAATAGGGCATGCGCCAATTGTACAAGGTCTAATTGATATGGAGAGTCTTAAATTTTATCCCTCGTAATCTCGGACTCATTAAAAACTTTACCAACTCATGCTACTGGTCATTCCTATTCTAATTGTTCCTTTTTACTTCACTGTGGTAAGGACGAAGCAAATAATTATTATTTTTTTAGTGGTACCCATATTGCTCTCAGAATAAGTATTAGCGTGACAAATAAAGGTTTGCTCCTTCACGACATTTTACCTGCAAGTATGATATTACGGCAGGCAGTCGAAGATTTGCCGCTTTTTGTGGAATGACCTGTCTTCCTCTTTTGTTTCATTTCGCTGCCTGTCTCGTTCGGCAAGCGGCACTGAATACCCGAAAAATGTTGTAGGACTTGGCAAAGTATTATCCTATTTTTACCACAAATTGCATACTACCAATTCTCATTAGCTTCTTACCTACCACTCTGTTGTCATAATTTCTTGTTCTAAGAAGACAACAAGCAAACGCGTGATGAGTAGCCAGTTATCGGGTATCAGCTCCTCTTTGTTGAACATATGATAGAAATTAATGATTTTTGACTTAAGCCGATTTAAACGCTTCAACTATACAAAGATATCACTTTTAACTCATTTTCTCTTCTTTTCGTCAGGCTAACAATCTTTATTTGCTTCATATATTTTGTAATAATCTTGTACTCTTTTGCTTGTTTATTATATGCTGTATTTATTACACTTTGGTTAAACCTCTGTTTGTACAATTCCCCGTAATGAATGAAATATTTTCACTCTTGCAATGGTAGAGCTTTTCTCCTCGTTTCTGTTCCTTGCTACTTTAGTTCCGTCTTAAGCTTAGATTTCTTTCAAGAGTCCATATTTTATTTTGCTCATTATAAATTCCTTATTTTTCTTCCTTGTATGGATATCCTTAACACTAGGTAAACTGTCTTCGTCTCCTATTTTATTAAAAGTAGAAGTGCCTTATGTCGTCATCATGACTGTAACCTTAGCATAAGGTTAATTTTGATCGATAAATAGATACTGCTTCAAAGAATAGCAGAGTGTAGAATTTCTTAGAGTAATAGTTTTTCAGTAAATATTTGTCATAATAAACCGCAAGACGGCCATTAGAAACGAATTGGTTTATAACACGACTTGGTAATAACTAAAATTTTTGAGTTTGGGATCATAAAAAAACAAATGCCTTCTAAATTACTCAAAGCCCAGTAAATATAGTTTCCAAACCATACCATGATTAAAAACTTAGTTACTGGAGATGAAAAATTTAAACTTTTCATTCAGGTAGATCTGATCCTAAAATTACAGTGTTATCACGCAGAAATTGAATATAGTTAGACTGACGAAGATATTCTCGATCTTAACATTGCACAACTACTGTCAATATAAATAAGCAACAAATTTCATTCAAAATTTTACTTATGATTAATGGCATCAAGGTGAACAGTATATAGAGGATACGAAATCAGAATATTCAAAGGGATACTACAGAAAACAAAATAAAGATATTTCCGTATTAGATAATAAGAAAAATATTTTTACACCATTTATATTACCCTGGTCTGAATCTTGTCATGAGACTAACTCTAGCTTGTTTATTCCAACGAACTCAAGCGTTACGAAAAAATGTTTCGTAACACATATTTGCTTAGCAGGTCTGCTACGTAACACATCACGAAGAAGGGACACGTGACTGTATAATTGTACGGCAACCTGCATAACCACGTGTGACTTTCAGAAGCAGTTTGCGCTGATCACGTGATGAATATAGACCCTCGCGTCTCCCCCGAAAGCGTAGTTAAGCGTCGTAATGATACCGGAATGTTGATTTCGATTGTGACTGCAATTATCAATTATAAATTGTATAAAAAAATCATGATGCAATTAAATGGAGCGACTTGACAAACTGTACACGTGGAGGTGACGGAGATCAGTCGGACTGGGATAGAGTTGACTTAGCCATCTTGTATATTTAAGATGTTTATGATCCCAGGACAATTGGGGTCTTGAGGATAATTTTCCTTTTGCTTCATATTCTGCTGTGGAAAAAAGGCGATGACTTACTCTTTTTCTGTTGTGTAATAACTTGGACTTATATATTTTGTCTGATTGACAATGATATTGGTACTGTTATTTTGCTTCTTGAGTTGTTGTCCCGTCTACTTGGTAGAGTTGATACTTCTCAGTGTGTTATTTGAAGTTGTTGTAACTACTTCTTGTGAAATTACAACTATGCTTCCTATCTGTGAAGGAAATCTTGATACGCCGAATAAGCATGTGTAACCACTGAATTTTGCTGTTATATCTACTTGAAAATCATGTTACAGCTACAATTCCGAGCAGCTTTGGTCAAATATGAGCTTAACTGATTGAGCGTAAGATTAAACTTTATAAAGAACACCCAACTACGCAGAACATGCATCATTGTATTAATTCAGGTTAATAAATAACCTACAACACGTCTAAAGTTAATACAATTTTAATATTAGACGTTAGTTTAACTGCGCAACTTGGGCTGTAATGCAGCTACGACACGTGGCAAACCTGTAACCAGACATCCCTTGATTACTAATCACCTCATTTATGCGTCCTTCCATCTTGTACTGCTCTCATTGGTCTGTAATACGTAGTATAGTATAATAATTAAACAAGCTGATGTATGTATTTAGAAAAGTTGCCTGAGGAGATAATATTCTGCAAACCGTGCATGTGAACTATTCATATAATTAATTCATTAAAAAAAACAATTATCTAGATATGTGTTCACTTTAACATTCTCACTTTAAGTGGAAAATTGTTGCTGCAAGATTTTGCATGAAAAGCTTCAATTACAAGTCTTTTGGTTTCGGACGTTGCTGTGTATGCTTTTTTACTTATTAGAGATTTGAAAATTTAATGACTAGTTTTATTAATTTACACTGTATTGTGCAACGAGAACGCTATCAGCCGTGCTTGTGAAATACGTTTGGTCCGATTTTCCAGGGGTTTGTTTTTTATCTAATTTTGACTTCACAACTTAATATAAATTCCACCTATCAAAATTGTTTAGCTACAGCTCATTTCTAAATTGGATAAAAAGTCGTTTTGTAATACTATATATTGAGAAAGGTTTATGAACATTTTTAAATACCATATTTTATAAAAGTAGCTCAAATTGTAGCACGAATCTAGGAATTTTTTGAGTTTTAAACTAAATTAATTTCCAAATCTTGCATTCTATACTTAATATTCAGTAAATTTAATTTTCAATGATATAAGATAGTTTTTTTATGCAATTTTTTCTTAAGCGATCACCATTTCAAGATCTATGATACTTTTAATATTTACTTGGGAAATTGTCGGATAAATTAAGAGTTAAACCGCTTTAAAATTCTGATTTGTTAATATATAAGCTCGTGCTTTAGAACTTCTGAAAGAAAAATGTTCGGCTGATTTTTGACACATATTTTAGTTTTCTACATACTCAGTTTGATTTAACATATTTGCACATAATTTCAATGTTCTACATCAACCTCTTTTTATTATTCGCATATATTATCCTTGCACACGAATATACCAATTTTCCTTTAGTTCTGCTAGCGAGTCAAGTTGGCCCGGAATGTGAGGAATGGGACTTGGTGTTTTCCCCTCTTGTTACTGTATCCACCAAAGGTTATTTACGTATTAATACAATAAATGACTTCCTTGAGCATCCAGAATACGATAAGAAGTAAAAAATTATTGTATATGTTATCTTCTACATGTTAACTTATTTTTTAGTTGGAGGTTTAACGTTGATGAGTATGGAAATTTAAGTGTCAGACCGCGGGGTGAAAAACATTGGAGTAAGTTAACTTGAGAATAATTGGCGATAATATTTACATTAGATAGTGCTTATTTTACCAGAAAACGAAACAACCAAATTGAAAATCACACAACCCCACGAACTGCAATTCGTCTCAACTGTAAAATTTTCATTTGAGGATTATCTGAATCATTCATATACAACATTAAAGTTGAATAATTCCACCAAGTTTATTTTCTGTAAGGAAAAAGACTCAAATTCTTTCATATTGCATGTTAAAATGCCCGAAAACAAAGTTTGCGGTATATTTACTATATCTTCCATGAAAGTATGAGGTTACCGGTTGAATTAAGCGTAGTCTAGGTGACAAAATGTTGTAAATGGATGTATTCTAGATAAAATTTCACGTTGGGAAAAATAGAATTTTGCATTAAAGCATTTGTTCTATGGTTTTCTTGTTAACAAGAACCTATTGCGCCACATAAACTACTCCAGCATTCTTCTCTTGGTCCAAAGAAAGCCAAGTACACTTAAGCATGGACTATAGCTTGTGTTAAATATGTAAATAGATTTATGATTATAGACCTATAAAAATTATGTATTTAAAACGATAATTTATCCAGTCATTACTGAGTACGAAATTATTTGCGTAGTTCTATTGTATTTTTCTCCTAAAATAACACAATTTAAGATCAATGTCTCTAAATCTCATTTAGATATTGTTGTTTTGATGGAAATTTTTGCTCTGGAATGTTCTTATATGCCATGGTGCGTTTAATAGATTGTTATCTTCAAAAATACTTGCATTGCACTTATTAGAATACTTCCCACATACTTCGCCATGTGCCTAAAAGTTCCTAATACAAACTCTATTATTTCGCCCACATACTTGCAGGCTACTGCCGTCATAGTCGTAACGTATCCTCAAAAGGTTTGAGCCACAACTAGTGAAGACTGAGTATGTCAATTGAAAACGTAAATGTATCCGTCAAGCAGAAGAAACATGCAACAAAAGACAAGAGTTGCATACGGATATGTGATTTTCCCAGGGATGAATTGTCCGGAATACTAATCGAACATGAATGATCAAAGGGGTATACAAGGAAAAAATATGCCCACTGTACAAAATAAACTCCTGTGGGAAGAAATAGAACTTGTATGTAAGACAATAAATCAGCGAGGGTAAAGAGAAAATTCCACAAAATGTACAACCAATGAAAAGTCAATTGAATGTGTAAACGATACTGTTAGGTTGAAGTAAGTTTCAGAAGAGGAAGATGTAAGCTCTCTAAATGCAGATCGAGTAGCGTAAAATGTGTTTAGTTATCTTTGAATACTGTCCTCAAGCGGATCATGTTAAAATTATTGATAAATTGACCAAAAGGCAAGCCAAAGAATGTTTTTCAAGCCGTTAATTTTGAGCCATTGGCCTATACCGACTAGTTATTCTGTCTCAGGATAATATAATGGGTCGAGCGAATGGTCAAACAAGGACCTTTGAAACTGTGATGTTTATGTTACATTAGCTTTCTTGACCAATTGAAGATACGGAAAGGCGAAACTAATTCTGCAAAAGCCAAAGTTGAGGTTCCCAAAATCCCATGATTTTGCGGGGGATGAAACTTTCCAATCGCTAGACTCGGAAACATATTCTACTCATGTAAAACATTTGCATACGAGGACCGGTTCAGTATACCAAGGTCGCAACTATGTATAGCTGTATAGAGCTAGATGTCAAGGTTAGACTGACCAGAATAGCCTAACCATAAATGAGTATGGATAGAAAACATGCTAACATATGAAACCTGGGAATAAGAAGACTACTGAATTCAGTATTCTCTTATTTGCCAGAACTGCCAAAAAATAATGCCTTTATCTAACCTAAAGATACTAAGCAAAGAGTACGTAGGATGGACATTTGTTGGTTACGGGCTTGTATAAAAAATTATATCCCATCGTCAAATAAGGTGATAAAATCAACGTATTTTACGCTAAAACGGTCGTCCTAAGGAAAGGAATAAAATAATGCTAGTGACATGAACTTGATTTCAGTAATGAGCGAAATAATTTTGGCTTTTAAATATAAAATTATGTAAAGGTTTGCTGTCCAAACAGGTCGACATACATTCACATATAAAGGTCGCCATTGACGTTAGAAATATTACAAATTACGTACATGCATCGTCATAAAACTATAATCATGCGAATGATTAATCTTAGAAATTGGCTTAAAGGGTCCTACTCTAGGTGCGAATTTGCAACAAACACTTTGCGAATATTTGCAGTACTCTTATAACAGGCTAACGATGACATGTTGGGGTACATGCATGGAGTTTTTTGTCCGTACAGCACTTTTAGGATGAACAAACGTTGTGTATTTACATTTAAGAATTAACAGGCCTACAGGATGTGCCTATTATATTACATTATTATAAAGATATTCCAGACATCAGTTTGGATATCAACGATTTAGTTTTGATTTTGCAAACCCTCTGGTCTTTGATAGTTTAGTTTTGATAAGCACACTTTCTCTTAAGCTCAGTCAACATTTGCACATATTTCGTGTAGCTTGTGTTTGATATTTTTTCTCTCTATGTACTCTGGTTGAATAAAACAAGTGTCTTCTTTTTGGTTATAATTTCAATTAATTATACTCGGATCAGTCAAGCTAATTACGTTTGTTGCATGAAAAAGCGCAATATAACGTTAACCAATGTTACTAAATATTGCTTTTTATTTGAAGAACATTGTAAGGCATAGAACGTTGCATCTGACACCCTGATAACAGGTGTGGATGAACTGGTGTATCTTAATGCAAAATCTAAAACTTTGTTGCCGAAAAAAAATTCCGGAGGTTAAATTGTTTATAACTTAACGACCGGATAAGACATCAAAACTCAGAAACAATCATTAGCTCCAGATTTGTCCAAAGCTTCCATGACCTTGGACTTCTAGATATTAACTAGACAAGGTCTACAAACCCCAATTTCCTAATGTTTCAGATGATTTTAAAAATTTGGGGGTTTTACTCCTGAGACCCATTTATGGGGAGAAAGTAATATGAGCATACGATTCCCCGAACTTTTCTTCATCGAACCCAGACCGTTCATAACGGCGAAACTAATATTAAGAGAACTCAAGAGATTTAGAAAATTATTCATATTATTGATTAGAATTACTTGATACTTTAAGTATACAACAAACCATTAAATTCACCTGAAAATTTCAATCGGGGCGGGTTCCGTATTGCTACAATCCCCCATAGTGTGACATGTAATGAGAAGTGACTTACAGCTGTACATCACGCGGCCAAAAGGATATACTTTTCCCAATATTTTGGCAGCGGAGGACAAGAAGTATCAGTTCCTCAAGTAGACGTAAGCCATCCAAATATACTACTACACTAGCGAAGTTATCATCCCCTCAAAATCTGTGTCGCATCAGATTATCATTAGTGCCCCAGGTAAGATAGTGTTTACGTTCGCCCCCGAAGGAACTAGCATATCCCATCTAGCCTCATCCCGGCTCACTGCTTCATTGAAGAATACATTAACATCACACACGCAGTTCAGACCACAAATCAATTAAGAAAATTCGCATCAAACGCCGACCTTCATATCATGAATGCAGTGAGAGTTAGGGTGGAAGCATATGATTTGCTATTCTAGAATTTGTATAATGACGTCATAAAGCGAATAAATGTGTAGATAGTCATTTATTATTAATTTTTTTTATTCCTACTTGTTCCTCTGCTTTACTTTCTACTGTAAATTTTATTTAAGCTTTTTTGACGAGGAGTTAATGCCATGTGAACGTATTTAGCATTAATTCCTACAATGAATCATTAAACCAAGGGAATCCTTTGATTTAAAAAATAGATTGTCAACCAAAATTATCTAAATAATATCGTGACAGATTCTAAGGCTTGGGGTTTTGTATATTTTGACTGGGTGGGTGGTCAATCTCATATTTAGGTTACAGAAACTCGAATTCAGCTCATAACATCTTCCCTCAGCTGACAGATGGTTGCAATATGATTTTATCATAGGTAAAATGACGTTGAGGGCGTTAGCCAGTTTACCCTTGGGCGCATCAAATCAAAAAAATTAGATAGCTTAAGACTATAAGACAAGTATTTTAACTCAGCAGATTTAAAATAAGTTGTAGACTAATAAAAGATTGTCTATAATACATCATAAATTAATCGCAATAGTTTAATGAATCTATCATTAACTAGTCGTTAATCACTAAAGCTTAACATGCGGAAGCTAATCAGGGAGTTCTAGATGAACTCGTTGACACCGGTTGACGAAGATCCTCATATGACCAACAAATTGTCAAATCTTAAATGCTTTATTATGCTTTTGAATCTAATCATTCTTCCTTATAAACTATGGCTAAAAGATAAACTATCAA
This sequence comes from Herpomyces periplanetae, assembly GCA_009733715.1. NCBI lineage: Eukaryota > Fungi > Ascomycota > Laboulbeniomycetes > Herpomycetales > Herpomycetaceae > Herpomyces > Herpomyces periplanetae. Next base: position 84,969 of record WMKJ01000051.1, on the reverse strand, counting down.
TGCATTACTCGGATATTACAGGTGATTTAACAGAGAAATAATTTGTTGGGAGATTCCGTGTAACTGGGCGCTATAAATTTATTTAGGAGAGCCAGCGGTTGTTCGTGTCGTGAGGAATCATTTAATTAAACTCAATCAATAGTTTGGGATTATGCTGAGGTAAAAAAGAGACGTAACATGGTAGAAAACAAAATATCCCTTTTAGGGATGAAATTTAATATAAGTATACAATGAAAGGTATTTGAATGGTTTTCTGTTTGGCAAATTTGTTAAAAATTTTCTGTGTAAGGCTGATGAATTTAGAATATTGGATGGCCTACAGTATATTTTAAAATACTCAGTATGTTGTTAATATTTTTAATAGTATTTTACACAGTTTTAGGTCAGCCGGGTGCAGTACTTCCGGAAGAATTTCGAGAAGAATTTGATCGTATAGACTCACCAGAAGCGTTTTTTAGGTTTTTCCATAGATATTGTGAATCATTTGCAATATCAGCACAGAAGGATGAGAGGATCGGAACGTTGGCGAGACAAAACGAATGTATTAAAGCTATTCACGGGATCTCAGAGGGAACTATTCCAGCAAATTTTTTTCCTGCAAAGCCTTTTCCAGCAAGTTCTTTTCCAACAAATTCTTTGCCTGCTAAGGCTTTTCCAGCAAAGCCTTTTCCAGAAAATACTTTGCCTGTAAAGCCTTTTCCTACAAAACCTTTTCCAGCAAAACCTTTTCCAGAAAATACTTTTCTAGCAAAGCCTTTTCCAGCAAATTCTTTTCCTGCAAAGCCTTTTCCAGCAAATTCTTCTCCAGCAAAGCCTTTTCCTACAAAACCTTTTCCAGCAAAACCTTTTCCCGAAAATACTTTTCCAGCAAAACCTTTTCCAGAAAATACTTTTCCTGCAAAGCCTTTTCCAGAAAATACTTTGCCTGCAAAGCCTTTTCCAGCAAATACTTTTCTAGCAAAGCCTTTTCCAGCAAATTCTTTTCCTGCAAAGCCTTTTCCAGCAAATTCTTCTCCAGCAAAGCCTTTTCTTACAAAACCTTTTCCAGCAAAACCTTTTCCCGAAAATACTTTTCCTGCAAAGCCTTTTCCAGCAAATTATTTTCCTGCAAGTTCTAACCCACAAATAATCCACATAGCAGGAACCACCCCAGCAAGGCCTATCCTATCAGAAGCTCCCCTAACAAAGTCTATCGCAAAAAGTGCTGTCCCGACAAATTCTACCTTAGCAAAAGCTATCCATGAAAAATCTTTCTTGATAGAACCTACCCTAGTAAAAGCTCGGCTAGCAGAATTTATCAGGACTGCCCCACAACGAAGATTGGCTCCAAAAACCTATAGCTCACAGGACCCAATCGAACCAATCAAGACTTATTCTGAGGAATTTTATCTTTCACCTTATCCATTAACTTATCGTTCCCAATTAGAGATAAGTAATGCAGCATGGGGCAAAAGATATCTGTTTGCATTGTACACAGGCCATTTATTACTTTCGACAAGCTGGGAAAAGGCAAAAAAATATGAACCAAAAAGGTAAATATCTAGGTAGTGAAAACATTCTTGGAAAAATGCATGTTTAACCATTATGATAGACTTAAATTTAGATTTGATAAACATATGTACCTTATGGGAAAACGACCAGATAGTAATCATTGGGGTAAGATAACTTGAATTCAAACAAAATTTATTCTAAGCTAATGATATTATTGAAAAACATTAGAATATTTTTATACAGACATGACAAAAAGAAGAAGAAGTGCAATTCAACTTAATAGCAGTGGGTTTGATAAAATCCATATGTATCTTGGACCAGCGACAAGTTCTTGTCATTTCAAATTTAAGATGCCACCACAAAATGTCAAGCATTCCGCTCCTCTTATATATAAAAAGTCTAGAAGGTTTATATTTTGCTTCTATGAAACCGATTTGTATTATTCAGTATTGCGACAAAGTACAGCACCAGGTTGTAACTCATATTTACTGAGAATGGATATACCTGAAACAAACGGTGAATAGAATGACGAATTGAAAAGAAATTTTGTTTGATCTTGTGTTTATATAGGTGAAACTAACAGTACGCAATAAAAATGTCGAAAGTTGTTGAAAGAGGGAATGAACATCTGATTATGAGTGAAATGAGAATTTAATGTTAGAAGACAGAGGGTGTATAGAGAATAAGATAGTGGAATTTCAATTGATTTGGTAACGCAAAATCTCGAATCAGGGGAACAAAAATATATTCATGCTCAAATGATAAACTGAAAAAGATGGCACGTTACATTGAATACTGAAGCAACGAGAAATTAACCAATGGATGTGAAGAATAAAAGGCTGGGTGAATTATGGTGATAAAATGAGAATAATCAACAATTTTCGGTAGAGTGAGAGGAAGAAATACAACCAAACGGAGCTAAGAAAATTACATACCACATTTGTACTTTGGCAACTATGTGTTGCGGTGTATTCATTGGAAAATAGTCTAGAGAAGATCCAGCCGGGATTTCGTGGCATGATCTAGCACCTTACTTAGTTAAGGAAGAGTTTGAATCATACGATCCACACGGGCTCGGTTTACCGCAGAAAAAACAACAGAACAATTACCTCAACTCAAAAAACTCACAATACGGAGTCCATTCTACCAAACCCCGATCCCAGCAACCAATACTAATGCGGGCACGGATGGTAAATATCTCTTTGCGAGTCATGAAGGATGTATCTTAATATCAAACAGTACGTTTAACGAAGGACTCGAAGAAATAACAACTCGACAATCCGAATTCCGCAGAAATGAAAGTTATATTGTGAAGACGCTTTTAACTAACAAAAAACTCCTTTAGACTAGTTTATGCTCGTCATAGCGATGGACGCTCGTTGGCAAAGAACCTCCTTCATACACAATGGGATAAGCTGAATCAAGATGAAATAAATGATGTTAAATGTATCGCCAACGATCGTAGAAACTCTCTGGGGAGAACCTAGCAGAGCACATGGAATATCAAATACATGGCGTTTGGCCGATTTGTTGTCGACGAAAATTAGAATGACCCAACGTCCTTTCAGTGTATGGATACCATTCAGGGTCAACACGCCAAACATATTGACAATGCCCATTACCTTGCTCCAAAGGTGGCCCTACTTATTCGTTTTGCGAACATAGCGCCGATGCACTTGTTTTTATAGAAAGGCACAATCAACACCAGAAGATAACGTGCCCGAGGTTTCATTTCAAGATAATTTATGGAGATCCTTCTATTATCTAAATCTCCAACTTGTCATTAAAGAATACTCATCTATCACAAATAGATTAAACTATCCCAATTAAATCCGCACGAAGCTAAGTGGACTGGCCCGTCTTGTTTTGAGAATAATTACGTTTATGCTTTACATCATACAGAGCTGAACAATGTAAAAAAATTCCCTGGTATAACAAATTCTCCCTTCTAGATGGTTTGCAATCAACTCCAATGTATCACGATAACCCAAACTCCATAACATAGCCAGGCCTCACTAAACATTGTCGGTTGTAAGGAACGCAAAATACCATTGTTTTCATTTCGAGAGTTTGACCGTGTAGACATCAGTCCTGTATTATTGTCGTTTGATCTAACATCAAGCGACTTATTAACTCACATTCTTCCATTCATACCAGTTTTGAATCGTCCATGAAATTTCCCTGGAATGAACCAAATTAGCGCCACACCTTGGCACTACATTATATGCTTGGCATCACCTAAAATATATCAACATAATCAAGGGGGAAATATCATTTCCTCTTAGCACCAAATTGGAAAATACTTGATCATAGGACAAAAATGTCCAAATAAAATAGAAAAGAACCCTCAAAACCAGTACATCATACCACAACGTGAATAGAACAGCACTGGGTCTGATAGATAACACGTCCAGCCGTAAATCCAGTGATCCGCAAAAACGTAACCACAGGAAATACAATTTTCTGGGGAAATTTCTATCGTGCCAGGATAACTTTGCACCGATTACCCTGGAAACGGATGACGACCTTAGACAAAACATCCGCCAGTTTCTTTAGAATAGTAAAAAATATTCTCCAGTTCCACCAGCCCCGGCTAAAGTGTTAAGGTATAGCCCCAAGCTCACTCTCGAAGAAACATGACAAAAAACATATTACCACCCGAATTAAAATAAACTTGAAGATCCGGAACCAATAGTTACCACCCAAATTAAAATTACCCATTGATACTAACAAAATTCGAAATCCAGCGGTCAACATATTTACCTACCAAGAAAATCAATTCAAAGAAAATCCAAACTTTGAAAACCTTGGCTCGGAATATCGAGGAAAAAAGCACCAGTCCAGTAAATGCGATTGTCGTCACGACAGACGAAAGAAGCCTCCCATTTGTCAAAGTTGCAAGCTACATACCGCAGAACCCGAAACCGCCTGGCTATTTAAACAGTCGCGATATACTGTCGATTCGTGTGCATGGTAAAATTAGGAACAACTAAAAACAGTGTAGACGCCCCGCATGACAATGGACCGAAATTGGAATTTGCGTAAATCAAACGGGCACGAAAAGCAAGTAAACATGAATGACATAATGGAAGACACGAAATAGCGTGTATGAGTATGCAAATTTATGATTAACTAGACAAGAGCTCTACTAATGAAGTGAAGATATAATCCACACTCAAACCATCAAAAAATGTAGAAACGATTGACTGGCCGGACAAGCGGTAAGCTGAAAATTAAGCGAGTAGTCTGTGAAAAGTCAACCGAACGAGAAAACATGAAATATGAAAGGGCGAGAGAAGGGGAAAAGCTTGTTGGAAGGGGTCAAGTGAGTAACAAAAGGAGGGAATGGAAGAAGTGTATATGTGGAAAGAGGATGGAAGAGAACGACTGGGAACATGGAAAAATGGGTAAATTGCAAACACGATGAAGCAATTTCTTCTAACCAATAGCCAACAAACCACCGCAAAGATCACTTAGTCGATGAGGAGTACTTGGTAACGGCTTTCGTCCCTTCGGAAACGGCATGCTTCGCTAATTCACCAGGGAGAATAAGACGTACAGCGGTCTGGATTTCGCGAGATGAGATGGTAGATTTTTTGTTGTACGCAGCAAGTTTCGACGCTTCCGTAGCCACACGTTCAAAGATATCTAAAAACAGAAACCCGTAAGATCAATCACTGGGCGTATATAAAGTAACGGTCCCATACAACTGCACACGTATACATACCGTTTACAAAAGAATTAAGAATTGACATGGCACGAGTGGATATACCGGTATCGGGGTGAACTTGCTTCAGGACCTTATAAATATAAGTAGAATAAGTCTCTTTGCGGGTTTTGGTTCTTTTCTTTTTATCCCCCGAAGAAGCGGCAGTTTTCTTTCCGGCCTCTTTTTTCTCCATTGGAGCTTTACCAGCTGGAGCTTTTCCAGCGGTAGTAGGCGTTTTTTGAGCAGATTTAGGTGCCATAATCTGCCCGCATTGAAAAATCCAATCGCTACGTTAACACCGTTAAATGACGGAAAAGTTCAATACGAAAACGTACAGTATCAGATGATAAATCAGCCTATGTTAAACGATAATGATAACCTCTCGACGCGAAATCCCCCGAAAAAGATCAACGTGTACACACACAAACACACTCAATATGGACGTGCAGTTATCAACAAGATTAATGAAACTTGGCTCAGCATAAGAAAATGTAAAAGTGATGATTGCGAAGGACAATAATGATTTTATCAAGAAAAGGAAAGTTATTCAAAGAAAATATTTCGTAAGGAAGCGGGGGAGGATGAACTTATATAAATACTTTTTAGACGCGCAGAGTAAATAAAAATTAATTGCATTATTAAGCCGCGGGATGAATGGTTATAACAAAATGGATGTTACTAAGATGGGAAAGAACGGTTAACGCTAAACCAATATATCGAGGGGTACGAAGCAAATTCGCAGATAAATAAGGAAAGATGGAAGAAAACCGTTCGGGATTATGGGTAGTAGACGGTAAGTGTAAATGACACTTTGACAAGGGCCCAATTCAAATTTCCGAAAAAGGAAATATTAACGAGGCTAGAAAATTTCTCGATTATACTAGGTAAATTAAGCGAAAGGCGTTTTATCGATTCGCCTAATTGGGAAAACTAAGCGAGCTCAACTGCTCAATCGATGGGTGAAGGGGGGTATTGTTAACGCGTTATCCCAAACAAGATATTTTTCGTATTAGCCAAGTAAGCGCGTAGATTTTAACATTTCCATTTCTTCCCCTACAAATATCATAAATAAACATTCGCTTATACGTGCACTAGCCGCTCTCTTCGTTCACCCTCTATTTCCCTTTCACCGCCATAAATATTCGCTTCCAGTCTTAATAATTCAGTGTCACATGATACTGCACCCATTTTCAAAATTTATATAACCTCGACATCTGTCTTCCTTTTCAATAACTTTTCTCTTCAATCCATCTTACTTGCCTTGCTGAATTTCTCCGACTGTTAATACTGTCTTGCGTTTATCTTCACTTTTTATTCCCTTTAATCATTTCTTCCTTTCCTCTTTCTGTTTATTCTATTATAAACGTCCTTATCCCAACCCAAACCTTTTCCTGTTAGACTACAATATTTTCCTTTCATTACTTTTTACCCGTTTTGTACATCCCCATTCATTCATTTACCTTAAATTTTCGCTTGCAATGTCTGGAGGCAAATCTGGTGGGAAAGCGAGCGCCTCGAAGGGTGCCTCACAATCGTACGTTCCAAAGTTTATCTTAGCATCCTACTAAAACACTGTTCTCGTCTCGTTTTTTGTTGAATGCCTTTGCTGACCTTTGTTATGTTAAAACTTTAGCCGTTCGTCAAAAGCTGGATTAGCATTTCCGGTCGGTCGTGTTCACCGTCTACTTCGAAAGGGTAATTATGCCCAACGTGTCGGTGCGGGTAAGCATTCAAATGAATTTCAAACTTCTTCACGCTCACCCATCGCGTCTACCCATCCATCCATTTTCGTTATGAAGTTTACTAACCTGTGCCCAAAATTTAGGAGCTCCTGTCTATCTTGCCGCTGTTCTTGAATATCTTGCCGCTGAAATTCTCGAGTTAGCCGGAAATGCGGCGCGTGATAACAAGAAAACTCGTATCATTCCTCGGCATCTTCAGTTGGCCATTCGAAACGATGAAGAGCTAAACAAGCTCATGGGCCCAGTTACCATCGCACAGGGTGGTGTATTACCGAATATTCATACTAACTTGCTACCTCAGAAGACAAAAAAGTCCAAAGGTCCCAGTCAAGAATTGTAGAAGGGAGTGCGATGTGATGAAGCTTTCTTTTCTCGCTATATTTTTACGCTTACTCTCTTTTTCCCTCCCTTTACTGCGTTCTTCTACCACCTTCCTGCCACTCTTCATCTTCAAACTTTAGCTGTGTGAGGTTTTATGGAATTCATTCGTGTTCTCTTAACATGTTAAACCGATGGATCTCGCGCGCAATAATCGTTCCCGTCAAATCTCCCTTTAATATGATCAATTGCTAAATTTTTCGTACAAGGGTGTGCGCGCGCTCATCTTTGTACGAGGTTCATCATACCATCATTTGAATCAACTGTCTACTCGATTGTTTTGGCCGATTTTCTGCAATTGTTTACAATTTTTTAAAAACTTCCAAGTTCGCCCTGTTCATTCGTTTAGCATTACAGCTTAAATAGTCCAACTTTTGCCTTTTGTTTTGGTAAACCGCATGTTTGAACTTGACAAATAGTAAAAACTTGTTCATGTTAGAGTACAATTCTTAAGACGATAGTATAAAGTTTGCAATATGAGTATGTGCAAGCCAACCAATATTTAGCATCTCACTATCGCATTTTTTGGATTCGTCACAAAATCATAGGGGGTGGAACTGCTCGCCGCGTTAGTAACTTGGCTTTTCCACGTGAGCGGATTTCGTCATGCTTAAATAAGCTCAGCACTAACCGTCAAGTATGGGGGCTTCAAGATTTCTTTCCCATTTCGAGCCACCGGGTGCACCAGGTGGCCTGTATGGCTCTGGGTGCCTCCACTCGCGTAAGAAATATTCGCCTTCATCAATTAATTTCTGTTGATCGCACACGTGTTTATAATCAGTTATATGGGATTGAGGGAAATTTTGCAAATTAGTGGGTTGTATCATGCCGAAATTGAGGAAGGTTGGTTAGCCAAGATGCCAATATAGTGAGAGTAGTACAGTTAATGTAGATATACCTGAACTTGGCGCGGATCCGTAACATTCTTATTAGCTTCAAACACGGACCGAAGGTACATAGCTTGTCCACGCCATTGATGTCGATTGACTGTCCAGTCTAATGAAAGTTTTAAAGCGCGTCTATACATGGATAATATTTGCGCTTTACGTGAAGAATAGTTTCTTCTGTGTATGAAAATGTCACGGGGGACGGCTAAACTAGGCCGCCGAAAAATTCGGACTAACATTTCTACGAAACGAGATGACCGGCAATAGTACCTAAATTAAGAATGATATTAACAAGATCACACGGAAATTGTAGGTGAGGTGCTAGGTACATGTATAAGAGTGAAGAATGATATACCTGGAAAAAATTAGCTTGCCCAACTACTAAAACGCGTCCTATCTTATACATACCTTTTATCCCATCCCTCTCCACCCCTCCCCTCCCTTGGGGCCTAAACCTGTCAATCACTTCAACATCACGTGATCTTATGATTACATAAGTCATACTTTTGACGGCACGATGAAAGTTTGAGGGTTTCGTGATGATAGGAAAGCAACGCGTTGCTTAATTTCATGAATTAGCGCAGTGAACATTTGAATTAGTTTCTTTTTTGTTTGCAAGCTCAAAGAAGCTTTTCTCTTCTATTAAGAATTCTAATTATTAGATCACCAACTAAATTTTATAAATTGTGTAGAATTTTGGACTGTTCCCCTTACTACATTTTTGGCCTTACTGGTTCATCGAACTTGTATAATTCACGTTTAAGTCATGAGTTTTCCCGCGAGACGAATGATCTATGCTGGCAAAAGAGCTTCACTTGCTCGTTCATCAGAGTTGTTTAAAAACTCATACTGGTCTAATTTTACGAAAGCTTCATACTCAACATTATTACGTTCACTTTTTCAATCAAATACATGGGATAGGCTTTTTCGAATTTTCAAAACTTCTCATCCATCCCTAACGGTTACAAGTCGAAATTATCCTTATTCGTCCACGTCTTTTGCATGGGTATTAAAAACCTCACCCGGCATTTCACCCTCCCATACCTGCCTGAATAATCATGTTAAATTGTGTAATCCCAATACTTTGGCACGTGGATTTGTTCGATATTATGCTTCATGTGTTTCTGTTAATGTACCTCCACTAGCGGAGTCATTATCTGAGGGAACACTAAAAAAATTTACAAAGAGTTAGGTTATCTTAGATTGGTTCATTGTGCTGTGCTTACACTAACACTTGTATGTATCCGTGTAAGTATGCTAGCACGCATACATGCAGATTTACCTGTTTGTCTGCTGCTTGCTTGCTTGCTTACATGTTTGTCCACTAATTAGACGTTGGCGATTTTGTCGAGCAAGATGCTGAAGTCGCTACACTTGAGACCGATAAAGTGGATATCTCCGTTAATTCCCCCGAATCCGGAATAATTAGGGAGTTTTTAGTTAGTGAAGGTGACACAGTAGCAGTTGGCCAAGAGATATTGAAATTAGAGCCGTGTACTTCAGCCCCCCAATCTTCACAATTACAGACTTTACCTGATACTTCTGAACCACATTCTCAAGAGTCTAATGATTCGTCAGACGGTGAAATAATTACTGTTAGAGTTCCCTTTATGGCAGAATCTATATCTGAAGGAAGCCTAAAACAATTCACTAAGAGTAAGTGGGTATTATCCAATTTTATCATGAGAACTTTATCCCCAGTAATATATTAGTTCATCAATCTAACATTTTCGTATAGATATTGGTGATTTTATAAAGCAAGACGAAGAAATTGCGTCTATAGAAACTGATAAGGTAAATCATTATAATTTATTAATATTACTACAAAACTAACTGTATCAACATAGATTGATATCGCAATTAATTCACCTGCTACAGGTACCCTTGAAGAATTTCTTGTTAAACCAGGAGATACTGTACGTGTAGATCAAGAAATTCTCCGGTTAGTTACCGGAAACAGCAGCAATATTCCAGTCAAATCCAATTCAAGTAATCATGAAATACAATCGGCAACTTCAATAGAGTCTGCAGCAGTAGCTACGACCCAACAAAAATCACATTCAAACCAAGCTATTACGAACGATACAAGGCCTGTAGCAGATAAGATTGAATCTGGTGATGTACGGAGTCATGATCCTGTCTCACCGGTCAAGCTGGATCAAAAGAATCATGCACCAGAGATGAGTTCGCTAGCTAGTACTGCATCGTTACAAACGATATCAAGCAACCGAACGGAAAAACGGGTAAGTATTAATTCAATTGGATTGAACTTATTTGATTAAGATGAGTGATTAATATGATTATTAAAGGTTAAAATGAATCGTATGCGATTGCGTATAGCGGAACGTCTTAAACAATCACAGAATACAGCAGCATCGTTGACAACATTTAACGAAGTCGATATGAGTTCGGTTATTGAGTTTCGGAAGCTTTTCAAAGATGAAGTTATGAAAAACTCAGGTGTTAAACTTGGATTTGTCAGCTTGTTCGCACGAGCATCAATACTGGCTATGCGAGATATACCTTCAATTAATGCATCTATCGAAGGACCTAATGGCGGCGATACAATAATCTATCGAGATTACGTTGATTTAAGTATTGCAGTTGCAACACCAAAGGGGTTGGTTACACCGGTTATTCGCAACGCAGAAAGTTTGGATATAATTTCAATTGAACGAAGTATCGACGAATTGGGGAAGAAGGCTCGAGATGGAAAATTGACAATTGAGGATATGGCCGGTGGAACGTTTACCATTAGTAATGGAGGTGTTTTTGGTTCATTATATGGTACACCCATCATTAATTTACCCCAGTCTGCCGTGCTGGGTATGCATGCGATTAAAGATCGTCCTATTGCGGTTAATGGTCAGGTAGTTGTACGTCCAATGATGTATTTGGCTTTGACGTATGATCACCGATTGCTTGATGGCCGTGAAGCTGTAACGTTTCTTGTTAAACTCAAGAGTTATCTTGAGGACCCCCGTAAGATGTTGCTTTAATTTGTAAATTTTGCGTTTATTGGTGCAAGTTTCATTTTACTTTATAATTTTCTTTGATTAATCTTTCGTTTTTACTCTACTTATAAAAATATTCTCAATTGATTTTATCACACTGTATAGTCCTCTTTGCTTTACCTTGCTACGCTGTACAGTACTATACTACGCATTTGTACTGTATCTCATTTGCGTACACCTAATAGAGAATCTGTAATTTTATAAGTAATTTAGAAATTTTTCCCAAGGTGGAGAGTGGAATATAATTAATGCTTAATGAGTTTGTGTCTTCGTCTGCCTCTGCATCATCGTTTTCGTATCTCCATACCTCCACACTGACTTCGGCGCTCTTTCACCTCGGCCAATCGTTAGTCCGTCCCATGCCTTGCGCCACAATTCGCACCGCCTCTTTCCGGTTGGGAAGTTTTTCCGAATTTCCGAAAGTCTTCAAAGTTGGACGCGCACATGCGGGACCTCCGCGTCCGCGTTCAAGATTTCTCAAAAAGTTCTCACCGTAATAATTACCAGTTAATGATTTCTTTCGCTCAATCTAACCTTCAAGCTGCCAATTTATCCTTCATCTTCCTCATTTTACTTTTTTCTCTAACCTTTTACTAAATTTCTCCTTTCGTGTACTGATTACACGTTAACTCATCTAACCGATACCGTCAAAACTGACGCTGACGCGGGTAAGTCACCATTCATAACAGATCTTCACTTTTATTACCATTTTCCCTATTTTGCCGTTCATTTTATCCATTTGCTTACAATTCAAGCAAATATATAAAATTTAACTTTAAGTATTGATCTATATATGTATATTCACTTTCTAAATATTTGTACCATTTCCATGTTAACACACATCTAAATCGTACGTATACATTCCTTAGTGTTCGTATTCGCTTCTTGAATCGATTAACCGGGCGGTCAAGTTTTAAAGTTTTGTTTTTTGAAATCTACTTACACCTCTCAAGTTATCATGTCTTTGCGAATATCACGTTCTATTAACGGCAAGTTATTTCTTGCGGCGATAAATCGTAACAGCGTTAGAAACGCTGGTAATTGTTTCGGCAAAAGTTTGCGTAATGTAACATCTTCATCCACCCCGACTTCCACGTACGAGAACGCCCCTAAAACTAGCGTTACCGCCTATACACCAACATCAAATTCTACAGAAAATGTTACTGGCTTAACTAGTCAACCTTTGTCTTTGCCTACCCTGTCGCGTATTGAAAAACGTTGGTCAGATATGCCACCTCCAGAGCAAGCTGAGTTATGGATGCAATTGCGCGACCGTATGCGTGAACCTTGGCAAAGTTTAACTTTGGCCGAAAAACGCGCTGCTTACTGGATTGCTTTCGGACCTCATGGACCTAGGGCAGAATTGTCCGCTCCAGGTGATTCTTGGAAAGTTGCCCGTTATACATTATACGGTGTAATAGTGTCCGCCATCGTTTTCGCTTTTATACGGTCCTTCGCTAAACCGCCTCCTCACACCCTGACCGAGGAGTACAAACGTGCGACCGATGAATTATTAAAGGTGCGTGAAATCTCTCACCTCACCTCCTCTTACTTTTTATGCTAACCCATTCATACTTCTTTTATTCAGGCCCAGAATGCGGAACCTTTGTCTAATGGTGTACGATACAGCTCTTCAGATGATTAGTTCGTGCGTATGCATTTGCAATGTAGTCTCACTGCTTAATCCTTATCCTGATTAACCCTGTCTGCCTACACTAACCTGTGGAGATAAATTTTTTCAACACGCTTCTTTCAGCGTCTCTTCGCTCATTTAGCACAATTCACTTCAATTTCCCATCGGATATTCCTCTTGTTGTCTGGGTAAATCCACCTTTGTCTTCTCCCACTATCGTGAGGGGAAATACTCATGTGTCAAGTATTATTTCACTCCCTTTAAATTAATTAGTCCTCCATTCACATCCTTTCCCCACGTCATGCATGCATGCTATAAGGATGAGTCGTGGCTCTACGTTGATACACTTAATACTATGCAAAATTGAATATTGCGATGATAATAATTAACAATGCGAAACGCAGGTAACCCTTTACAAGATAAACTACCACCTAAAGGAACGCAAGCTGAATATATATATGATGAGAGGAAAAGACGAGGAATTCTTCATGCTTCGTCTGATTCGCATAAACTCCAAATATCCCCATCGTCACCACTACTATCATGGCAATTTCTTTCCGCATCATCGCCACCATGATTCGTAACATTGCTTTGGAAATTCGGATGGCCTTTTTTTCGAATAACTTTAGTACAATGCCCCGTCTGATGATAGGTAGATGAAGATGGGTTAATATCGCGTACACCGGCGGGATGCCTCGTTCGTTTCGAATTCAAAGTTTGATCGAGCTGGTCATTCATGTTATACGGGACGTCAGGTGAACGATCGTAAACGTATATCACAGGTTTGGACCGAATGACCGAGGGCATAGCGGTAGTATCATGATCGGACTGATGACTACCGGGTTCAGGAGTTTGTGTATTTCTTTTTGGCTTTCCGCTCAGTGTGAACGAAGGAAATTGTGATGCTCGAGTGAATGGTTTCCGTAAGGACCATTTATCACATTCATTGCCAATGGACTCCGAGGAATCGTGTTCCGCCGTGCACGGGACAGGATTGACACCATGATGATCGTGGGTGGAAATGGGGGAAATCTGGGGTAAGGATTGTTTCTGAACGCACGATTTCCATGCGTCCCAATCGGATAAATTGGTTATCAAGAAGCCTAACAGCATACTCGGGTCGATTTCAGATATATGAATTTTACCTAGTTCGCGGGTATGGTAGGATGAAGTTGGATCGTGTTCCGGTGCAGTGGCAGGTGGATCCGGGGACGTGACGTGAGAATGAGGGAAGGTATCGGAGGACGAGGGTAATGGGTTGACGGTGAAAGCTGGCAAGGGATCTTGAGGAGTGGGATCAGGGAAGGTTTCGGCTGATCGGGTGACATGCGGATCAAGAAAATAGAGATATTCATCTTGAGCTGCAACAAAGTAATGCGCAGAAGAAGGACGGCCTCTAAATGGAAATGATCGTAAATCGGCAATGGGTTATATAGAGAAAAGAAGGGTAGTATAAGTAAGTGATTTGATTCAAGAGAAATTGCGGGTGCGTGTGTGCGAATTAAAGTCACAGATTTGTATTAAAGAGAATTTACCCGGATACACCAACAGACTGTGTCATTTGAAAGGTATTGAGGAGTGACCTCCAATAAACAGGAGTAACATTGTCGATACCAAGACGAGTCGCGATTAAGAGTAAAGTAGGATGAAAGATAGACGAATTACTTGAAGGTGCGGAAACGTGTTGAAGGCACACGGAACAGCCAGAAGAACGAGATTCAGGACAAGGTGATTGAGCAATTCGAAGGAAATCATCTTGATATACTTCAGAGCCGGAATCGGGATGAAAGATGCGAAGGGGGCATTTAGGATAATTGTTGACTAGAGCTCTTTAAATTGGTTGACGAGAATGATAAACGAAAGTATGAATGGGGTGGTAGCAAGGGGAATTGGAACAGCAAAGGATTGTCTCCACATCTCGGCGAATAAAGATGAAAATGTGAAGACAATGATGGCTAGATGGAAGTGTAAAAATTTAAGAATTGTGACTTACTGTATAGCTTTGGCGGTTATAGAAGGGCCAAACCATTCACCTGGATGAGTATCGCAGGAGACGAGGCCGTGTTGAACAAATTTATGAATGGAGAAAGGGGCCATTGGGGTATCAGCGAATAAGGATAAGATATTGGTTTCTTCGGATAGATTGCGACCACGCCTCCAATCTCTACCAAGAAGGAGGATGATGAGAGCATTAGCCAGTAAACTTTGACCCGAACGAATCATACAGCCCCAGCCTGTGTCCGAAGAAAAAGAATCTGGATAACGACAGAGGTGATTTAATATGCGAACAGGTAAAGAGTAGAGGGGAGAATGGGGGGAACGGGGAATAGGAGGAAAGTTTGAGCGATAGGTCATCCATATTTTGGCTTCAAAGTCATCGAGGAGAGGTGGAGGTGCCGTAGTTGGAAGACGAGGATTGATAAGATTATCGGCAAGCGTGGAGGAAGCATTGGGATAAGTTAGCGAATTTTGGGAGGGGGAGGGGGGAGGGTCATTTTCCGCGGCGGTAGTGGTTGATGTAGATGTGGTGGTTGTAGTAGTATGTATATCGGAGACTGTAACATTGAAAGTATCCGCATTGGCATCGACACTCGCGGGTGCTACCGTTACCGCTACAGGTTCTGTCACCGATTCGGTCTTCGCCTCCAACTCCGGGCTAGAGCTGGATTGCACGTGGAGACTGTATTTTCTTCCTAAACACCATATGGGAGAGTTTGTTTGGGCGAGTGTATCGCAAGGTCGATCCCACATAGACTTAACAAGTTTGCCGTAGTAACGTCCGATATCATAAATCTTAGAGTCCACCATGCCCGTCATAGACGTTCTCTACGCACTATTATGCGTATTCGGGGGAAAAAAAGGTGTATAGATAAGGGAAAAGAGGTTTTCCAGGAAGGGACTTCACAGAAAGGGTATCAAAGCAGAAGGGATTCAGTAAAATTATAGATTTAAATGGAACAATTAGCCCGTTAACCATTCGTCTAGGTTAACATGAATATTCGTATTACCACATTGCAATAGACTTAAGAACAGGCTTGTCATGAAAGCTCAGTTTTATAGGGAAGTCAGATAATTACCACTTGATTCAAAAGTAAAACTGGCACATAAAAACAAGAGCAAACTAGAAAATAGAGTGAAAAGAACATTTGATAAAGAATTCCTGTGGAATTTAAAGAATCTGTCTTGATAAAATTGCAAAAAGGAAAAAACCGCGAACCTCCGACATTTTCTCGCCAAACACGCGACCCTTGCACCGCCACATATGTTCTGACTAATGGATTAGGTAAGCGGGTGGATTTTCGGGTTTGTAGAGGCTTTTTAATGGAAATTTGCTTAGATGATCATCTTTTACTCGCTTTTGTGACTTTTTTGTATCCTCGGTTTTTTTTCATACTTATTACATTCTTAATCGAATTATTCACTTTTATCCTTCACAAAATTTTTCATTTCTCCACCTTCCATGCTACTACTAACTATGCCCTACCGCTTTAACCCCGCTTCTCACAATGTTACACTATTCATTTTTATAAACTTTCTCTTTACCTTTCAATTAGCTTCATAATTCATTTTAAACGCTAACAGCACTTATTTTTCTATTCCCATTATTCACCTATCAATTTCCCGCTATTGCTTGGGCTATTTGGGTAAATTACTTTACTCTTACCCTTCTTTTGGCTGCCCCTTTCCCCTCAGAATGCCAACTCATTCAATCAAACTTTCCATCGCTTCGCACGATGTTTCATATGGCGATGAAATTATTCACTTTAAAGGTCGTGATAATTGTGACTTTCCTTTTCGGATGAAATGTTCACCTGTTCCATCACCATCTCAAGCAAATCTCGAGGAAGATTCATCGGACACGTATTCAGATGATCAATTTATAACGTCAGGCATTGCTTCCATAAATCTTACGGACCCACAGCAGAGCTATCTTACACCTCATTCTAAAATATCCAGTTCACCTCAATTAAATGGTCATGAAAAGGGACCGGTAACCCTTGGTAGATCGCGTAAATCTTGGAAGAAAAAACGTACGACGACTTTTGTCCCATCAGTTTATCAATGTGAAAATGATACTAGTGACCTTGTTAATATGGATGATAACGACTCTAATGGAGCGGATGGTGGCGTAGCTTTGGAACTATCGGATTTGGAACTTGCGCGAATCATTGGTAGTAATATTGACGTCTTGGTTGATAAATTTGACATACAAGATGTGAGCAGGCCTAGTCTTAAATTTCGTGGTAAACCTAGTCTTAAAGGACTTTTAGCTGAACTTTCCGATGTGGAATTGGCCGAAAAACTTGAAAAATCGTGGAATAATGATCGTCGTCGCAAACACATGAAAAAGATTGAACGTAAACAAGCTAGACAGTCTATTATTGTGTCCCTAGACCGACAAGCTGATATTAAGTCAAATGGAAAGTTGTCGTATAGTGAACTTAGACAATGCTTTCTTGATGCACTTATACAATTTCTTCAAACATCCGAATCACGGTAAGCTTTTGATTCGTATATCTTAATCGCAAATCCCCCTGCTTTACCTGTAGCAAACTTGTTAGCCTATTATCGTAGGGCGAAGATGACTAGACTAGTACTTGGTCAATCCATTCCATGATAACACTGATTATATATGAATTTTATGAGATTATTATCCTATTTGCCAAGCTAACAATTTCATACGTGTATTATAGCTTCAACTTTCCTCCAACGCCAAAGTACCAGCGGGTGTTAATTCATCGGATAGCATTGAAGTTTGGTTTAAAGGTTAAATCGCATAAAAAGGAGCCTAATCGGTATTGTGAGGTGATTAAAACTCGGCAAATATTATCCATGAGCAAGAAAACTTTACAAAAGTTGATAGAAAAGACACTAATTGACTATGGAAAAGCCAATGACAGTAATAATACACAAGGAAAAGTTACGCTACGAAGTATCCGGGTTCCAAATTTTCGGCATGGTGATATTGTTGGAGCGGGAGCACCAGAGATAGGTGCAGATAATAGAGGGCATGTCTTGTTATCTAAGATGGGATGGACTCAAGGAATGGCTTTAGGCTCAAATGATAATCCTGGCTCATTACATCCTGTTGAGCATGTTATTCGAAAGTCACGATATGGTCTTGGAGGAGATCCATTGATTAGAATATAGCTTATATTGGGAGTAATTAACGAGCAGAGGGGGAGGGTGAAAGGGGTTAAGGATGTGAAGGAGTAAAAGGAAGGTTTACATGAATTAAGTAAATTAGCAGAGGAAGCGGGGCGGTAGTGGATACGATGGAGACGGGGCAGCAAAGCCGCCTGGAACGGCGACTTTTGTCGCAAATGCGACAAAAAGTGCTACGGAAACGGCTCGCACCTCATAAACGACCCATCGATGACAACACGTGACGAGGAAAGTCGAGTCCTTCGTTCCACAAAAACTAGTCTAATTTAGGAAATAACTATTACCATATTAAATTCTGAAACACACGTTTCACATTTACTCCATCACACTTTCCCATACACAACCAACACATAATTCTTCCCTTGGCGCCTTCTTCCATACATTTACCATACCTTCCCTACAATCTATACACCCTTTCATCGCTGCTTCCGCTTGCGGCTACTGCCAATCGGTCTTTCCGCTGCTCCCACTCCTCCTTCCTTTAATTATATCTCCGATTCATTCTCTTGCGTGTGTTCTGTTTACACTTTGGGTGATTTTGCAAATTCGAGGAAAATTTAGGCTTATTTGCACTTTTATTAGGAATATTTCATCTTTAATCTCTCTTCACTTTTCTTCGCTTCATTTTACTCTACTTCACTTCCGTTTCCATATCCTACTCGTCATCTTATACTATTCTTATTTCTTCCAAATTCCCTAGTGTTTTCTTCCCTTTCTTCATTCTTAATCCCTCTCTTCCCTTCCGCTTTTACACATCTCCAAAAGGATGGCTTCACTATCCAATTCCTCTCAGTCTACGTCTTTCTCCGAAAATGATTCCGAGACCACCTCTACTTCAATAAAATCCAACTCTTCTCAAGAACCAAACAAAATTCGTACTTTTTTAAACTTATTACGAAAGTTTGTCTTTCCCTTTTCAATATAAACTTTACTTCATCTTTTCCCTCCACTAACTTCTACGTTTTTCTTATATAGATCCATTGGTGTTCCGGATCTTGCCGCTGTGCGCTTTTCTTTACCCGCCCAACTCCTCGAACCTACACCTAATCTCGGTACCTTAATCACTTTTCTCCTTCTGTCATTCATCACCACCTTCAAACTTATCTTTACTCTCGTCCATCCTCTTTCTAACAAATTTTCCCCATATATATACACACTTCAGAATATTCTGCCTACTTAGATCGTCCCGATGCTTTTGCTAGGTTATTATACACTCTCTTATTTTAACCTTCCCTTACTTAACTAACTTTATTCAGTATTGGCGATTCCGACCTCCCTCTTGGTCGTATGCTAGGTGTAATTCGCTTTTGGTTTACAAAAGATCTCGTAAGTTAATATCATTTTCCCCTTCCCTCATTTTCCCTTTTTGCTAACTCTTCTCTCCTTTAAAGAAATATGTTAAATCAAAACCCGTTAAACCTTATAATTCAATTCTCGGTGAATTCTTCAGGGTAATTTTATCAATCCTCTTTTTTCTCCCTTCTCTTCACCGCCACTAACTCCCCTATTAATTCAGTGTCACTTTAACGTTGATATTCCCATGCCAAAACTTCTCAACTCATCACCCGATACTTCTGCTACCCTATCAACCACTCAAGGCCAATCCCACAAAGTATGCTTCCTCACCGAGCAAATCTCCCATCACCCTCCCGTCTCTGCCTACTACATGGAATGTCGAGATAAAGGTGTTATTGGTAGAGGTTATGACCACCTTTGTGCCAAGTTCACCGGTACCAGCGTTAAAATTAGCCCTGGAAGCTACAATACAGGAATATTCATAACTTTGACAAGCCGTAACAACGAAACCTATAGACTTACCCATCCCATTGCTTTTATAGGTGGTTTGCTTCGAGGTTCCCTTAGTGTTTCTGTCGCAGAATCTTGCAGTATTACATGCCCAAATACCATGCTTAAAACTATCCTTCATTATCCCACTGAAGGTTGGTTAGGAAAGTCTCACAATCGTGTTGAAGGTGTTATCTTCAAGTATAATCCAGATAACGATATTATCTCTCGTATTAAAGACATTCCATCGCGTGATATTTTTGCCACAATTAGTGGTAGTTGGACGGATAAAATTTACTACCGTCTAACTAAATATGCCAATCCAGCTGATTCAACAGTACGTACTTTACCCCTATTCGAACCTATTTGTGTTTCCGATATAATATAATCTTAACCGTTAACTTCTTATACTTTTCACAATTATAGCTATCCTTGGAGAATCAACTTTTACTCGATGTCAACACTTTATTTCCCGTGGCTAAAATTGTCCCCGACTTTGCCGATCAACTACCCAATGAATCTCGTCGTCAATGGCAGAATGTAACCGATTCCATTCTTGCCCAAAACTTCACTCAAGCAACTCGCTACAAGCATGAAATAGAGGATCGTCAACGTTCCGCTGCCGCTAAACGCAATGAACTCAACGTTACATGGACTCCACGTTACTTCATCCGTTCACAAAACGATCCTTCTTCCCCTACCGATATTCCCCAACTTTCAAACCTCGGATGTCGAGCTGTCGATGGTTTATTCGCGGGAAACTTTAAATTAGAATCACCGACTAATGAGGACTAGTCTTATTCGTTACTCATAGCCGATTTGTTCTTTCTCACATTTCCATTAATTTTGCCCCGTAAATTTCAAATTCCAGTACACTTTTTAAAGCTCATCAGCCTTATGCTTACCATCTCCCCCGTCCCGTTTTCATTGCCGTATAACGTCTCTTCTTTTCCTATCCCCCTTCATCTTAACTATACGCAAACACGCACTTGTTCCGTGATACCATACCATATAAAACATTGCGACTCGATGAAATATTACTCAAAAGTTTGTACTTTCATGTGTAAATGAAAATCTATTCTTATACATATTCATTTTTCCGCTTTCCTTTACATAGTGATACATGGATCACGATAATATGCTCCCAGTGTAAAATCGTAAACCGGACCGTTCTTATCGTCTCGTTGCTTCTCCTTGGTTTCCTTGCGAAACCATTTTCGAAGCCATCGAGCATGTTTTCGATCAACATACGTATGTACAGCTTCGTAGGGAAAAGCCCGACGACATAGAGGGCATCGTGTAGGTCCCGGTTTTCCTGATGTCGTCGTTGCCGTTCTCAAATGTATAGCCATAATACAATGCATACAAAAAATATGTTGACAGGGTAATCGAACGGGTAAAAAGCGAATTCCAAAGCAGACGGGACAGGTAAAATCCGATAAAAGTGGAACACGCCCTACCAGGGCAGAAAACATTACATTACACACAGATCGGGATACTTTGCACGGATCCAAAATTCGCACCACTGATTCAGGCAAGCAAACTTGTCGACCAAAGGCTGTACGCTTGTTAAATTTTTTTAAAATTTTTCGAAACGCTGCTTCATTTAAATGCTGAAAGTGTAAGGCCCGTAATAATCGTGTATTAACTTGAAGAAAACTTTGAAGGGCTTCTCGACTTCCCCGAACTTTAAAAACTCCTAGTGAACTAAGTGAATTAAGATGGGTAAGAAAATGTTTCCACGCCGCTCGAGCATGATCATAATCGTGCAAGTTTACTCCACCCGTACTATCTAACCATGGCGTTGATCCCGTAGTATTTCCCTCACTAACTATGGAGCACGTTCCACGGTACCGTGGGGAAGACTGAAACACTTGACTGTCAACGTACAACTGAAGTATTTGACGCCAAATTTCCAAATCTTGGGTATTATGTCCGTTAAAAGTTGGCGTTGAAACAAGTTGGACAATCTGCCCTAACCTTTGAATTTCTCGTTCCATAATATTAGCCTCACACTCTTGAAAAGCTGCGATCGCCAAGATCTCCCGGTAAAGTATACTAAAAAATTCTGCATCTGCGTTCAAGGGAACTCGAGCTTTAAAAAGAATCCGAGATGAATCTCCCGTTTGGGTTGATGATGATGATAAACTTTCAACGCATCGCCCAGAGTGTAATTTAACCTCTAACTTTTCTTCGTATGGATTTAGTACTACGGAATCTTGTACTGAAGCTAACTTGGAAAGGAAACGACAGGATTCATGTCCATTAAGCGTATTATCCCACCAAATTCTTGAATAAGTTGAGTCCCCAATTACTGCTACCATTAACCTTGATTTACAACACTGTTCAGCTTCGCAAACCGTTAAGGTGTAATCCCACCGTAATAAAGTTGATCTTCCTGATTCATCCGATATACGTGTACTAAATCTTTCTGAACCTTCACAATCAACCGCATGTAGTGAAACATCTCTAGTCGGTGGTGATCCCGGTGTTGAAATCATATCTTGTAGGCCTAGTTCATCTAGTTCTCCTTGAACTCGACGTATACATTTTTTAAGCTTTTTATATGAGATAGCCGAATCAACCCACGTTGGTGGAAATAAATTATTCAAACAATGCTGGTAAGAACGTGCAAACTTCATAACTCCCAACTCCACTTAACAACGTTAAACTTGATGTAAAATTGACTTTGCAAACCTTCCAAAAGACCTGTTGAATCTTCAAGCGGTTAAGCATTTTTAACAGTCCTAAAGTAAAATTTGATCTCTCATATATAAATCCAAAATAATCATTTATATTCGTAATCGCATTTTAATATCATAAAAATCCCGAGTTTTCCCTTCAAAAAGACAAAGCTGTCAACATTTTTGGCCGTAGCTCTGGCTTTGGTTTCGCATAAAAATGATAAGGCCTCACCATTGCCTGTTTTGAAATTCTCGGCTTAGTCATATCATTAGGGCGATTATGGTTTTGTTGGTAACATGATTATTCTAAAACGGAAATTTTGGTGTAAAGATCGTGAGATTATGCCTTGAAAAATGATAATCTTTGGACAATCATATACAATATTCCACTTCGTCCCATCCTATTTCAATCCACTATAAATAATTCCTTTAAACATGACATTTAATGGCTATATACACTGTATATAGAACCAATTTTTCACGTATCCATCCTTTTGTAATTATAAATGGAATGTATACAACCCAATACATTCGGTCCTCCGTTAAATTTATTATAATGCTCAGAAAATGTAACGTGAAACATCCGTAGAGACTTGGAGAACAGTCCAACGGGTCAAGGAAAAAATACCATTGCGTAAAACAAAGCGAAACAACCGATAGATAAACCCCGCTCATGAGCGTTACTTAGACAGTTTCATCGAGCAATAATGTAAAGGATTCCTCGTTTAAATTTTTATAAAATCTGTAGCGCGTTAACGTTGTACCGAGTGTAAGAGGGGTTGGGTGAGTTAGATACGTTTCATTCCGTAGCATGAATATCAGGGTTACGATAACCGAGCGAACAATCATCACTTACATGAAGTGTTGAGCAAGAAAAACACAATCGAAAAATATGCTGACATTTCCTAGCCAAAATTTAACCGGATTTCCCGTTATACCCGACCAACCATGGTGAAGCGATGAATCAATAACTTGTTGTAAGATCGACATCAGACCTCCCGTTATATCCAGTACAATTGGCCATATACTCCAACCGATCGTAGACTTGCGCTTATAGTTAACCCATACTTGAGGACAATATTTAGCTACTGTCATGAGTAATTTGACGTAACTTAACGAATAAACCTGTTTGGTGGGTGACACAAGCACATACGTATCCGTACACACAATCATGTGTGTACGCCGTAAATCAACCGCCCATCACAGTTAGTAAATGAATGGATAATTATCAATACTAATTAAGTGAACACAGAGTAATGGCAGAATTCAATGTTGTATATGCTGCTGCCATAGTCGCTGCACACCGGATACCTCCAAGTACATACCACATCAATCCATGCAAAGTGACTCGGATCATTACCATTGCCCTCAACGAATAAGACGTGAAAAACTAAAAGGAATACAGCCGAAACACACGCCCAAAATGTTGCTAAAGCAAGCGGGCTTGAACGTTGTCGAGAATCCACCGTAAAGTGCCATATCACTGGAAAGAATTGTGTATAATAAACAAAACTTAATACGAATCCATGTAAAGCAAAGGCAAAATCATTGAATCTAACTGAAGGAATCGGTGACAAGGGATGTCGATAGGCATACTGCGAGCGTACTGTCGGTGAAAAGAGAAAAGCGCCCGTGAATACAGTATACGAGATAAATCCTGTAGTGAAGGTATTTGGACCGGTGTATTTCATTAGCAGTGTATACATGAGAGTATACGTTTACATTTCATTAACTGAGCATAAATCCATTGTAACGTGAAAAATAAGATAACTTAACCATCACATACCTAAACAGCTTGCCGAGGCAAAATCAATCGCTAAACCTTTAGCCGAACGACGTTTATAATTAAGCAAAATTTGTGGATAAAATGACAATGACCAACACGCAAAGTAGGACCAGCCTAACAAGCGTGATATAAAGTTTAAAATTAGTGTTGTCGTCGATGACATTATGGTTTTAATACATAAATATCAAGATTTAGCTTTAAATTTGCGTGTGTGCGTATTTGTATTTGTATATATATGTATACATATATAAATATATATACATATATATAAATGGTAAAATCACACCAAGTATTCCATGGGATTAAATTAAAATTGTCCCTTAAACATTATATAATGGATAAAATAAGTATATCTTTTAATTATGATTAAATCAAAAACAACTTTAAGCAAACTGTTGTCGATAAAAGTCGAGGATAATTGAATACTTGTAAAAAATAAATTTCCCAACTTCGCGAGGCCAAATTGGCCAAATTGCCCTTTCCACACGTGACCATCTGCTCTGGCAGTCATCTAGACACACGTGACCATGTTCAAGATGTCCCGTGAAAGCCACGTGCGAGTTACCAGTCAATTTTGGGCGAAGCGACGCGAAGATAAAAGTGGCAGATTTAAAAAAATTTCTTTCATCATAACTGCGTCCACGTCCACGACGTAGTATTCGAACGACGTGGTGTAGTCAAGTGTGGAATGAAATGGCATGAATTTAATGTTTTTTTTTAAAGTTAATGCGTTACGGCGCTTGTAGTTGGGCTGAAAGAATGACGAATTTCAAGTCAAATGTACACTCTCGTACGCGTACGTGAAGGGACTTTACACGAGAGTTAACCTGTTAAATTAGCATCGCTTAAAGTTAACATTTTTTTACATTTCATCATTACTCATACTCGCATATTATTCTCCGCGTGGGGATCAAGCTCACTGATTTGAAGAACAAGCGACCAAATTAACTTGTTTGTAAAGCGGGCCAAACAATGAGAAATTCAACAAAATATACAAGACAGATGTCGGATGCTGACGTGGAATACTCAACACCAAGAAGAACATCATTACGTTCACCGATTCTTCGTAAATCGGGTGTAACGCGTAGCTCGTCAAAGAGAAAAGTTGGGACGGCAAGTATCCCAGATGATCACGGTTATCATCGACGGTCAAATCGGTCGCATCACAGACGCAAAAAAATTAAAACTACACCTTACTATAACGGTACAACATCAGTTCGAAATACAGCTGGAACGTACCAAGGTGATGATGGATGTAAACCACGTGAAGAAAAAAGCTGGACTGAATTTCATCCGGACCTTAACTTGGATGAGGAATTACCCATTTATACAGCGCAGGAATTTGATAAACTATTCCTTAAAAATACACCATCATCATCCAGCGGTCAGGTACTACATACTACACACATCAAGGAAAATTCTTTTCAAACACCATCACCCCTAACTCGACGTCGACCGGGTCGTCCATCACGAAAGCCTACGACAACATTATGCTCACGTTACAAGGGTAAACCATCCTGGCAAAACCCTACTGATATAACACCACTTCCTTTAATCAATCCAAAGGAACGCTTAAATTTGCCACGAGCGGAATTTCGCAAGGTAGATACCTTTTCAAAGTTTGAACAGGATCAAAGTGTTGGCATTAATTACGTGGATCGAACCCTGGCGAGTATAGGATTTCAAGAAACGGACTTATTTGTCCTTCCTGAGCATGGCTATATACGTGCGCTTGACGCTAATATGGAGGATGATTTGAAGTATGCATTTGATACAGCGGATTTCAATGATCCCAATGGTTTTATCAAAAGTCGGGTAGAATATGATATGGACGAACAGGATGCTAAATGGTTAGAAGAGATTAACGCACGAAGAAGAAAGGAGCAAGCGGAAGCTATTAAACCTGGAGTATTTGAAGCTATTATGACCCAAATTGAAGTTGAATGGTATGTTTTAGAAAAGCGGATCCCTAAATCAGATCCGAGGCCTCCACAGACCCAACGTCAAAAATGCGATAATGGAAATATGATAAGTGATAAAAGTGGAAGTAAAATAATCAATGATTCAAACCTTAACAATGAACATGATATGTTATGTTCTATATGCGATGATGGGGATTGTGAGAATACCAATGCAATTGTATTTTGTGATGGATGTGATTTAGCCGTGCATCAAGAATGTTACGGTGTTCCTTTTATACCTGAAGGTCAATGGCTTTGCCGTAAATGTCAAATTATGGGAAGAGCTTCAGTAACATGTATATTCTGTCCCAATGCAGATGGTGCATTCAAACAAACCAACACGCTTAAATGGGCTCATTTATTATGTGCACTTTGGATTCCTGAAGTATCCCTAGGTAATACTACCTTTATGGAACCCGTAATGGATATTGATAAAATTCCCAAGTCCCGTTGGAAACTTTTATGTTATATTTGTCAAGAAAAAGTTGGTGCATGTATACAATGCAGTCATAAACACTGTTTTATAGCATTCCACGCTACCTGTGCCAGACGTGCCAAACTTTTTCTTAAAATGAAATCTTCACAAACCGGTCCCAATATTTTAGAGCCATGGTTATTCAAAGGATACTGTGATCGTCATGTTCCACTGGATTGGCGCCGTGAACACAATATGGATGAAGCATTAACCCACGCAAAAACCTTTTATGAACACGTGAGACTTGGTAAGGCTGAAACAGGAATTCAAAATGCTTCTGCTTCAGGAAGTTTCAACTCATTCACTCAAATGATTACCCAATTCGAAAAATCCCGAAATCGGAAAAAGAAATCTCTTGGATCCTCCTCCCCCCAGATTTGGCAGTTACCGTCAGGCGCTCCTGTCGTTCCTCAGGCCGTTTTTAGAAGGGTCGAAAATTCCGCCATTCGGTTTGGAATAAGAAAGCGTAAGGAATTTATTGCGGATGTTTGCAAGTATTGGACTCTAAAACGTGAAGCTCGCCGTGGTGCTGCCTTATTAAAACGTTTACAATTGCAAGTTGACGCCTTTACTACCATGGAGATCACTAGACGTGATTACGCTAGTATGGGCTGTATAGGTGCTCAAAAATTGCTCACCCGTATAAATTTTGCCGATTTTATTGCCTCCGATATTAACTCAATTAAAATCCTCTTGGATCAAGTTCACCAACGTGAACTTGTTAAGTTGAAACAATCTGACTTACTTCGTCAATCCATCGAATTTATCTTCTTTCCTCTTCAAGCGGATTTTATTCGTATTCTGCAAAAAGCCCTCGCTTTAGATTCCAAGTCTTATTTCGATCAATTTTCTTTAATCCATTCCAAATTGCGTTTATACCATTATATATCCAGTATTCCTTTTATCCTTGATCTCATCATAGCCATCGGTACTAAAATCGGCCTTCAAGACCTGATCCTTCTTTTACACTTTTTCCTAGATTCTCCCCCTCATCCTAACCATTCCACTGTTACTTCTTCAAATTCCCTTGATCTCGACAAAAAAGATGCCAAGAAAGTCGCTAAGCGTATCCTAAAATCTCTAATTCCTTTGCTCCAATCTCTCGTCAATCATGAATCTGATCTAATCCCTAGCCCTTCATCTACGACAACTGCTCTTACATTCAATGTCACCCCTCCCTCCAAACCTTACTCACTTGACGCTATCTTCACCCAAATTTGTCTCACTCTTCAATCCTCTCCCCAATCTCTTCAACCTTCACCTACTTCTTCCCCTTCCCATTCTTGTCAAACCACTTCCTCTCATCATGATTTGTCTCCCGACGTTTATACCTGTCCCCGCAATATTAATCGTGTCGTTCCTATTATTTCACAGTATACCCAACTTCAAGATATACCTCCTCCCACCCCTGATCATGATCCATCTTTATTTCGCACCCTTTTGCGTCCCCTCCTCGATCAAGCTGAAGGATACTCTCCTCCCCTTTCACAAAATGGCGGCTTGTCCTGGTATCTAGTAAACGATGAATTCACCAGTATAATCGCTAAACTCTTATCCTTTAATTAACTCTTCCACTCAACACTTTTTCTCGCCCTCTTCGCATTCTCCATTATTTGTACCCCTCTTCCTCCTGTCTCAGAACTCTCCATAATTGCCCAATTATACCTTCATATGGTCAATTTAACCGTCATTTCAATATACATTTTTTCAAGTACTAGTTCGTTCCTTCATTAGCGTAAATGCCTGCATCTTGTACATACACTAATTAATTCTCTACGCCTGACTTATGACCACTCGTCATTGTTGCTTTATCCTCATTAACTTCGTCAACTCGTCCCATACCTGATACCGGCGTTATCCCCGCGGCTCTGGCTAATCGTGCCTGAGCTCGCTCTGCTCGTCGTCGTCGTCTATTGGAATCATACGTTGCTGTACCGCTTAAGTCTGTACCCGAAAATGTTCCATCCCCCGATGGATATATTGGTTTTACCACTCCTGTTCCAGTCCCCGTTCCCGTCCCCGTTATTGTCGATGATTTGATCCGCGGAACTTCCCCGCTTCCCGGTGATGATAATGATGAATTTATTACACCTCCTCCAACTTTAGAAATTGACTTTCTTCCCGGCGTAGTTGGTACCCCTTCTGTATTTTCCTTTCTTTGAGTAACCGGTCCCCCCCCAATGTAACCCCCATCCTTACTACTACGCTTCATTTCATTATCCCCTTCTTGAACTTGCGACGCTTCCATGGCTTCTACCCTACGCCAGTTATCATTACTGTCATCTTTACTACGTCCATGTCTTCGTCCTCTACTAGTTGCCCCACCACCTCGACCATCTGCTCTATATGATTCCCCAGCATGATCCGTCGGGTACTGTTTTGCCCTATTCACCCTTGGATAAATTTCCCTATACATTTCATCCACCGGACCACCACCTCCCTCTACCTCTCCTCGATGTCCCGTAACAACGCTTTTACGATAATTCTGTCCCTCAGCATGCACCCTCCCGTTCCAACCACTATTGTTCATCTCATAATTACCGCTATTATATCGTCCTCG
Source organism: Herpomyces periplanetae (assembly GCA_009733715.1). Lineage (NCBI taxonomy): Eukaryota > Fungi > Ascomycota > Laboulbeniomycetes > Herpomycetales > Herpomycetaceae > Herpomyces > Herpomyces periplanetae. Next base: position 55,698 of record WMKJ01000051.1, on the reverse strand, counting down.
CGAGTAACGACGTGCATCATAAGGCTGTGACTGCGGATCTCCCGTGGAAAAATTAACGCTAGTTCCACCCACTCCTTCACTAACGTAGTCTCCCGGGGCTAGTGTACCATTAGTCTGTTCATAGTGTTGTTGTTGTTGTTGCTTCTGTCGATTAGCTTGATGCTGTTTCGTCCGTTCCGCTGCTCCTTCGCGCCAATAGCCCATGAGCCCAAGTTGTTTAATCCCGTGAAAAATACCTTTATCCCCAGTCTGTTTACTTTTCCCATTTCCGTTTATCTTATTATACGCTGTTTGTCTTGCGTCGTTTGGACGACACGAGGACTGCCTTACATCGTAACCATCCGTGTTCGTGTAGCTATATCGTCCATCTGGTGTATACCCTACACCATCACCCGTGAAATTATCTGATTTTCGAGGTGCCCCGGAATCATAAGTCCTCGTTGACTTGCCATTCCGTTGCTCTTCATCATCCAAGATGTCAGTACGCGCAAATCGTGAAGAATGCACCGTTGAATTATCCGATATAATACTCCGATTTTTACGGCGACCACTTAAATAATTTTTTCCAATTGCAGTTATCACCCCAGCTGCTATGTGCATCAGCTTTTCTTTCCAATCACTTCCTTTTTTCTTCTTTTCATCATTACTGGCATATGTAGAATGCCGAATGTCATTAGGCCATTTCTTGGCTTCATTTGTCATTGGTTTAGCGTATCTATTATCCATTCGCAAAACGGTGTTATCACCTTGTTCAATATCACTTGAGAATTCGGGATTAATTTTATTCCGGTCATCCTGATTTCGACCTATATGGGCAGATAAACGGTTATTCATTCCGTCTGTAACAATTTTAGGCTCGTAAAGGTGCCGTGCATCACGACTATGATGATGACTGTGTGAATTGCGACGGCTATCCGCACCAGGGCGTACACGGATAGCAGCTTTACTGCAGTGATAAAACTTTGCATTATTTTGATACTTATAGCTAAGTATAAAGTATGCGATGATGTATACCAACATGATTACGGCATATAGTATGAATAAGTAAAGAGGTGAACCGTAAAGGGCTAGGCCGAGAGGAATTTGGGCCATTCCAAGGCCGGCAATAATACGACCGAGCCAATAGTGGAACATTACTTTGAGAGAAATGCGATCGGAACGTTTTCTGTTTAAGCCACGATGTGCAATAGAGCCTCCAATAATTTGCACAACGATTAAAACGTACAGTGCAATCCCGATAGAATGATGAGGATTTGATACTGTACGTGTTGGACCAACGGCGAACCAGCCTAAGGTCAGGACAACAGTTCCGAGTAAAAATGTTAAAACTTGTAACCATATGTGTAATTTAACGCCACGACGTCCAGCGCGAGTTTTAACCCCTCCGTAAAAACGGGCAAAAAAAATGGCAATAGGAATGATACCTAGGAAAACGATAGAAGCAAGAATGCCATGCCCAAGAACAAGATGACGATACTGGGGAGCGCCGAGGAATCGATTCCCCATTCCATTATAGCGAGTAGTAGCGTAGTTTAAACCGAGAAGATTTGGTAGTAAAAACGTTTGACGACCAAGATCCCATGTACCATCTCCTACCGACATAGTGTGGGAAGAGTAACTACTCTTACCAGGTGGCCACGATAATCGCTCATCGTTAGCCAGCGCCTCTGCGGACATAGTGAGCACGCTGTGCTAGCTTATTATTCAACGGACATCCCAGTCTGCCAAGCCGGTGTGCACCCGTAAATAACACACGAATGTAATAAATACCCGATGGGAAAGTTATGGTAGAAACGCTAGGTTCAACCAAGAACACTAAACACGCGTACGTGCTTGCGCCCACGCGCCCCCAACAAAAAATGGCGTAGTTTAGGATAAATAGCTCTGAATTGTATATATAAATTTTCAAGTACCGAGTAGGTGTGAAGGGATGCGAGGGCGTATGCCTGTGTGTGATGTAGTTTATTTTTTGTCGGGAAAAATACCGTCCCAAACTCCCGACGAAACCAAAAAAAAGAATCCAAAAAATTTTCAAAAACGTACAAGTATATATTTAAATTAAAACATGCAAAAAATCAGTAAACCAACATGAACTAATTAACTAAAACCGATAAACGGAAGGGGTTACTTCGCCACAACCAAGCCACAGTGGGTTTTGGGTACATCGCATTAGGTAATCGGGAGAATCGTGCTAGGAAGAGAGGAAGGAGCAGTGAGGATTCTCGATGGTGGTTTCCACAAAACCATAGGGCTGTTGTTCCAGAATTTTTCCAGAATGTCTTGGAAAATATTAGCAATAGAATAAGGTAATAACTGATGAAGATTAAGGTTGAAGTGGTAACTTGTATTAGCAAGTCTTACTCTTAGTTTGTAAATGTAAATGTACACGTCAATACATAATAGTGAATATTCAACATGTTTCACAAAATAATTAGTATATACGGTAAAATCATATCACACAAAATGATCTTTCTATGGTACGATACGATTCCGTTTAGATGACGCATATCTATTATAATGATAAATTTAATGAAATTTGGGAATCTATTGGCAAGGATTTAGTCAAATAATTATGTGCACTGCAAAAATCGAAGTGATAACAATAATCTATCGTCTCAACTAAACATGATGTGATGGAACTCTCGCAAAACTTGTATTAGCTACCAAACTTCCGTACGAACTTAGAGCTTGTGATGATTGCTTCGTGTGAGAGTAGGACGATTTACCCGTATCCCCCGAATTCTTTATACGTGATGTTGTAAGAGATACATTTTCATTTTCACGCTTTTTATGTTTTCGTGAATATGCAGATACAGTTGCCGCCGCTTTAAGACGATGCCGAGCTAATGCGCTCATGTCACGGACTAGTACGCGCATGATCTGTAAGGCATGAAGATCATATTGTAATTTCTCAAGGCATGTGTGAATTATAATATGAAGTGGAGATTCAGGTGGAGCTTCGGCTAAACTTTGAAGTTTTTCAAGATGTTTAACTGTTTCCCCCGCTAAATGAGAAGCTTCAACCGTCCAATTCGGATCTGGCCCGTGGGCCACAGTTTGTAATTTCGCAAGTACACTCAATGAGGGATAGGTACTAATGGTAGTTGTTGTCGAGGACACAGTAGTTTGGGATTTTTCGACTTTTGATGATGATGTAACTCGTGATTCCGACGTTGTTGATATTTGCGACGTTAAATCAAGTGATTCAGCCCGTTTTAGCCATGATTCAAAGCGTTGAAGTACATTCTCATAATAACTTCCTGCTTTCGCGCCATTAGACACGTAATTTAACATATCCGATAAATCCTGAACTTGATTTACTATTGATCCTGCACGTAACCATCCCCATTTTCGTAGCGCAATCATATTCTGCTGTGATAAGTATATTCGTTCAGCCTGACGTAATGCCTGGTAATGCCGCGATAATTCCTTGAACTTTGGCTCAAACCGTTTATTGGCGCTGACCTCCCATGATGTTTGATTTTTTTGTAACTCAAGCAATGATATATGTAATTGAAACAGTTCTAATTGTAGTAAGAATGTTGAATTTCCCGTAAATCCATTGTTGTTAACAATTGTACCCCCCTGACTGTACGTCGACGTCGTAGGTGTATTGCAACCTACGGATGAAGTACTAGTCGTTACCAATGATGATTCACGCAATGGGGATGCTCTGCTAGGCTTATCACTATTCCTAACATTTTGAACAAGCGTTCGTACTGGTTTTGGTTTTGGTTTGGTCTTAATTCGTGCGGGCTTTGAGTTACTGTCCGTAGAGGTTCCCAGCCTAACACTTTGTGGCGCTTTCACTTTTACCGGAGCCTTTTTCGTATTTATTAGTTTTGGTGATGCTTGAACAATCTTGGGAGGGCATGATTCAACAATTGAGTTCTGTTGCTGCTGCTGATGTGATGAATAATCATTAATATTACGTTTTTTAGAAGTAGGGCGTGATACGGCATCACTTCTTGATGATTCCCTGCGAGTGCGACGCAATTCGGTTAATTTAACGCTAGGTGAGTCAACTGGTACAGGTTCATTGTCCGGTGAAGGTGAACTTCTAGGTGAATAAATTGGCGAAGCTGATATTCGCCCACTTCGACGCTTGTTTGCCACGGCAAACCGAGGGCATACAACCCCATTTCGTATCTTGGGACACGGGGGTAAATCAATTTCCGGGGGGGGTGATATACTTTCTGGAAAAGGAATATAATTAAGAATATTTTGACCAATCGGATCTCTCGGGCCATTCCGGTTTTCCTCGAGGAATTGCTTATCCTCTTCTGTGACAAAATGGTAAGGGGGAATTTCATCATCATCATCATCATTATCTTCTTCTTCTTCTTCTTCTTCCTCTTCATCATAATCATCTTTTTCTTCATACTCATCTTCATCTTCACCATATACCTCATCATAGTCATCCTTTTCCTCATCATCTCCTTCCTCTCCTTCATAGTTATAATCTTCATCATCATCAGCTATATAATCAGCCTGTTCATCAAGATTATCGTCATTGACAAAATCAGAATCTCGTATAATTTCCCTCGCTGCTTCATTAACTTCAACATCTTCATAATGACTAGAATATTCAGAAGAGGAATCAGGGGGGTCAGGAAGTGAAAATCGTACAGTGCGAGGGGTAGATCCAGCGGATTTTCTGTTTGCTTTCATGGAAGACAATAACTTTTTCGCACTATTAGGAATAGCAATTGAGGAATTTCTGTGAACTGGCGATGATGACATTGCTCTTGGAGTATTGTATAGGTGAGATCTGGAATGTCGAAGGGTTTCGGATAAGTAAGCATCCGATGTAGAGGGTGCTAAATTTTCCGATTCAACGAATTTGTGGGGTATGTTGGGCGATATGCTAGGGGAAGGAGGCAAGGAAAAAGGTGGTGAATACGTTGGAAGGGACATGGGTGAAGGAGATGAAGGTAAAGTTCGGCAATGTTTCTCATAACGTTGACTGATCGGTGTAGTTTGAGCGGTGGATGCAATTGATGGAGGTGTGGAGGGAATATGGGCACTTTGAAGGTGACGTTGGTTCAATTTCAATGGAGCAGGACGAAGGCTAGATCGAGGCTTTAGGCCCGAAGATGGTAAAGATAAAATGGGATCAGAAGAATGAAAACTGCTAGAAATACTTGGATTTGGGCTACTGGAACCAGCTGGGTAGGTTTGAGATGCATCAAATATGGTATGAGATTGTAATGATGAGGCATCAAGTAATGGAAAAGCTGAGGGAGCTGCATACTTGCGATGAGATTGTGAATAATGAGCAGATGGGGGTGGAGTTGTGTAATTTGATTGTTGCTGTTGATGTTGTTGTAGCTGCTGCTGTTGGTAGTGACTCAATCGTTGATATTGAGTTTGATATTGGTTAATGTTAAGTCTTTGTTGAAGCTGTGAGTTTGGCAAGGGAGGAAGTGGTCTTTCAAAACGAGGATCCGCTGTAGAGTTGGAGGTAATTCTACGATCCTGTGAAAATGTTACAGAGGAGCGTAGACTTGACATTTGGGAATGTTGCCCGGAGTAAGGCGAACGAGTATTCAAATTAGTGCTACTGTCAGAATTCATTTGACTTGATCGGTGAGAAGACATGTTTAAAAGTGATTCAGTAGTAGTCGAGGACGAATAATGAAATGAAGAGTTACTGATATGCGATGGATTATTCATAAAACTTTTGGAGGGTGGTGACATGATAGGTAAAAGTTAACTAAGAGATTGATCAAGAGATTAGATGATAATATGAAAACCGATTATCGGAGAAAATACGTAATCGAAAAATTATGACAGTCGGGAAGAAGAATATTCCGAAACAGCTATTCAATGACGTAGTGATGAAAAGGCTACACCAACGTCTCATTATCTTTATATGTATTTCATTAAGCAGTGTTGATGGTGCGAAAGCCCCGCTCCTATTAGCATTAGGCCATTGTTTCAGTTAAATCCTCCCCGCATAGGTTTTGCTGTGATGCTAGAGTATAACTTTCATAATGGTTAAAGTTAAGTTGTAAAGTTTTTAACACGCTAAACTTCGGGTTTCACCCTGACAAATGATATTAATAATGGGTATATGTACATATACTTGAAAAATGTTAACCCGTTAAGTAGAACGTTTCGTTGTGTCACATGAGCAATGAGTTTATTTCGAGTGAGCGTTGTAAATTAACCGAGTTAGGAATATTTTGGGAAGAGAAGAACATACTAAACAATTAATAGAAAGCAAATAATTTAAGCGCTGGGCAAGGAGTTCTACCTTAATGCTAGTGTACACAGTTTTGGACAAGGCAATGATTAATCCAGCAAAAAGAATTCATGTAATTGAGTTCGTCACATGATGTGAAGGATTAAATGAATATAATGTGGGAAAAGTTAGTGAGTTTATATAGAGTATGTCTAAAGGATTATTATAATTAGTATATGGAAGCCTAATGTGTAGGGGAAAAAACCCTGTACACGGGTAGGTTGAAATTAGGCAGGGCAATAGCTTGTTTGATAATATAGAGGATTATTGGGCTAAGGGGAAAATTTGAATAAAGGTGAATGAGGGATAGGTTGACTTCTGAAATGGTAAGTTTACGAAGGGAATATGAGGAGGGGAAAGAAGGGCAGTGGAAAATGGTAAAATAAAAGTAAGCTAAAATAAGGTAATTTGAATAAATGACAAAGGTTCGAGATAAAGTAAGGCAATGTGGAGAAAATAATTTAAAATACAAACAGATAAAAAGAGTTATTATAAGATAAGAAAGACATTACTACGATGAAGTAAACAAATGTATGAACAAGATGTATATAAGTGAGAATATCCAAAAGAGCTAACATGTGATACGAGCGGACACTTTTAAATGATAAATAGTAATGAAGTCACACACCATTGAAGGAAATTATGATCCACGACCATACGGGCACAAGCTTGGTTTCAAGATATAGTTGGCTCATGTACATGGTCAAAGCAGGCAAAGAAATGGAATGAGTATAGACACGTGATGGTTAGTTTAGAGTGCATTTACTAATCGTAACTCACCGTCTCACCTTGTGGCATCGTGTCACAAACATCATCTAAGCTGCGATAAAATGGAGGTGGTCTATGATGGGAAGTTTGACCACGTCTCTCTCTTGAAAAATGAGTTGAGCTTGTACCCGCTGAAGATTTTGATCGTGTTGATCCACCCCTATCCCTATCCCTATCTCTGTCCCTATCCCTATCTCTGTCCCTGTCTCTATCACGATCTCTATCTCGGTCTCGGTCTCTGTCTCTATCTCTATACGATGTAGAGTGTGCCTTTCCTGATGGTAAAGATGACGACAAGGGTGGCGGTGGTAGTGGTGGTAATGATTGAGATGGGGGTGGGGATGATACATGACTTGATCTTTTTGATGGATAACCTCGAGAAGTCCTGGGAATTTTCTTAACTTGATTAGCCTGGTTACCAGATCCCGAACCACCACCACTACCATTACCGCCACAAGACAACAACCCGGATGAATTTGACAGCTTGCTAGATATCACATGACCATTTCCATTATCATGAATTGGACGTTTACGCTTTTTATCGCGTTTATCGTGATGATGATTTTCCGTTGAAGTAGATTGATCAATTGAACGATCATTAGAGCAAGATTGATTTGTCGATGAAAGGGAATTTTCACCTTTAACGGCAGGTTCTGATTTTATAACAGATTGAGATAATTCGGAAGGAATTTGTTTGTCAATATTTAATACGGCTTTCTCACCGATCACAGTGTCAAATGTAACTTGTTGATCAAGTTTAATTGGCTGCCATACCTGGATTAAAGCGACACTAGGAACTTTCTGCCCTCTTCTTGCCGCTACCACAACAGCAGCGGGCTGTTGTTCAGTATAAACGTACTGATCTTGTGAAACCGGTTCCACTCGAATTGCCCATAAATGGTTATCATATGATCCCGTAGCAATAGTCCTCCATGTCACTTTACATCCAATACCACCACATTTTGCCAATATGCCCGCATCAGCAGATTTAGTAGATATTATAATTGAACCTCCTAAAAATCTCACTTCATTACCACCAAATTGCTCAGGAATAGATATCATACTACACAACTTTCTCGTTGTATTTTGTCCTATTAAATACGCCGTGAACATGACCGATTTATTTATGGATAATGGAACATGTTCACTTCGTGCCCCACCCTTGAGTATAGCTTCATTGTGTAAATTAATCATCCTTTGAACTTGTGCAATCTCTCGAACCGGCTCAAGGTTAGTTAACCGCTCCGATACATAAACCACATCCGCCACAAATGGTTGTCCGGATAATTGCCGAGCCAGTGAGCCGAAGAATTCCCGAAACGCTTTAACATGCTTCACACGATCCTCATACATACTGAGACTTCGTGCAAAACGGTACGTATGAATTAAGCAAGTTAGAAATACTTGTTTAAAGTGCAATGTACTCGTAAATGCTAACCCTCCTTCATTAGTTGTGGGAGCTATATCAGGCTTGAGTACGATTAAGTCAAATTTTAACTGTTTACTGCGAAGCATACGCAGGATCAATGAGCTAAATGTTGCGCGGGAACGTCCTGTCAATAACACGCACAGCGTGTCACTTCTTTGCATTGATAAGCGAACCAATTCTACCACTTTTTCATTCCACCATCCTTTCCATCCCAATCCTTCTTCCACTTCGACTCCTTGGCCTGTAGCACTGAGTATTTCAACATCATGCCACCAACAACCCCCACCGAGTGTACCTGCGAAGAAGTTTTTTTGCATAAGTTGACCTAGCGCTGCTGGGCTCCATAGTAGTCGGTTGGGTACCGGTGTAGCGAAAATCGTATTATCAAAATCGTATACGTGTATTGCTTCAATTTCTTCTACTTTCGGCAACTCTCCGCCTCCCCGACGCGTTTCCTCTGCACACGTCCATTTTTTAATATCTTCCACTGTATACTCCACGCCCATACTCCCACTCTTTAAGCAAATCCCCTTTCTCTCTACTCCTGAATAAACTTTCCTTGATCACTTCACCACTCACTACTTATCATCACCTTTTTTATTCACTTTCTCTAGAGACAACCTTCAACTTTTAATAAGAATATTACCTCAGGTCGGTCAAGCAAAATTAGTCCAACCCAAGATACTTTGTTTTTTGCTTTTTTGTCTGTTTCCCCTTTCCCCTAAATTTCTTCAACTTCTTTCGTTTTCTTCGCGTCCTTAACTTTACCAAAGTTAAGTAAAAACTGAATACCGTTTGCAAAGGGTTTTCAAAGTACCGTGAAGTCCCTTTCTAACATCCCTCTTTAAAATAATGCCTCCATCTCCTTTTTCATTTCACCGTAACGTGACCCTCACCACCTTTTATGGCTATGCCATTATACTTAGCCGTAATTATGATATAATCACAAACACGTGACTTTGTTTGTTTTTTGTTTTTTTAGCCTTGAAAATATTTTTACTAAGTTTTCCAACAAAAATGCATAGTTTTATTCTTAATTTCCTTAAATTATCTTATTTCATTTAAATATTAACCTATTCTTCTTTTACTCTGATTAGTAGCATATTTTAAATTTGCCCATTTCACATTTCGATAATTTTCGGTTAATGTATTTTAATGCTATACCAATGCCAAAGTTAACTCTACCATAAATGGATTCTTCTACTTCATCAAATATTTTGACAAAATCATCACGTTCGAACCGTCGTCAGAGTTCACTTTGCTCTAATAATGTATACGATTCTCCTACTGATAAACTTCGTCAAACTGGATTTACACTGATTCAAAATGATTATCTTCAATGTGATGAAAATATTAGTGACAACGATGGTGACGTTGTCACCAATACAGAAACAATCAAAACTAGTGCAATTAATATGCCCTCTTCTACATTTCTTAATTCTAGTGTGAATAAACGTTCAAGTTTACCTGAAACTGATTCTTTACGGAGTTTGAGTCAACTCTGTCAAAATATTCATCTTTCTACATCACCCTCCTTCAGGTCAGGTACTTCTGCGCCATTGTCGGAATTATCTCCCGATACAGTCAACCTTTTAACCCCTCGTCTGCGCAATTTAAACATAAGAGATTCAATTTCATCTACCTCCCCTCTTGCACAAGAGAATCTATTACCCGATGACCTAAAGCAAACTGACAATACCTCTAATTGTAAAACTTCTGGCCGGCTTGTTATTCGTCACCTCGTTCTTACCAACTTTAAAAGTTATTCTGGTCGCCAAATTATCGGTCCATTTCACCCATCATTTTCCTCCATCGTCGGTCCAAACGGCAGTGGAAAATCAAACGTAATTGATGCTCTTCTTTTTGTTTTTGGTTTCCGTGCCAGTAAAATGCGTCACAGCAAAGTTTCCGCCCTCATTCACAAATCTGATTCTCATCTCAACTTCGATTTTTGCGAAGTTGAGGTCCGCTTCGAAGAAGTCAATGATATCGCCGCGGGTCAATATCAAGTGTGTGAAAACTCTCAATTGCGTATAGCTCGACGGGCTTTCAAAAACAATTCCAGCAAGTACTTCATAAATGAGCAACCCTCCGACTATACCACCGTCACATCTCTACTTCGCACTCGTGGCGTTGATTTAGATCACAAGCGTTTCCTTATTTTACAAGGTGAGGTTGAAAGTATAGCCCAAATGAAGCCCAAAGCCCCAAATGAACATGAGGACGGTTTACTAGAGTATTTAGAAGACATTATTGGCTCTTCCAAGTATAAAAAACCTATAGAAGATGCAATATCTCAATTGGATAACTTAAGAGATATTTGTACAGAGAGAAAAAATCGTGTTGATATAGTCACAAAACAACGTGAAGGGTTAGAGGATAAGCGTGCAAAAGTTATTAAGTTTATCACGGATGAAAAGGAACTGGCCATCCGTCGCACCGCCTATCTCTCCATCTGCCGTAAAGAATGTTGTGATATAGAAGATATTGAAGTTGAGCGTGTTGGGAAACTAGAGGATGAACTGGAGGCTGAAATTAAGCGTAATAGAGAAAAAATTGAATTACTGAAGCAGGCCGAAGTGAATTATGAAAGTGCTAAAGATCGTATGAAAAATTTGTCTCAGGCACATGCGAAACAACGTGAGCGAACTAGAAAACTTGAAAAAGAAGGAGTTAAAGTGGATGAAAAGATTAAGTTTCTACAAACCAAGTCAAAGAAACTTGAAAAAGAGCTTGAAAAAGCCATGTTTAGAAAGCGGGAGGCCGAGAGTAGTCTCGCCGTAAGTGAACGTCAAATACAACAAAACACCAGTGAACTTACCGAACGAGAACGAGATATCGGAGGTCAAGTTAAACTTTTGGAAGATATCTGTGATGGGCTTAAAGGAAAAACGGGAGATTTAAGCAGAGCAGTGGAAGAGAAGCAACGGAGTCTTGAACCATGGCAGAAAAAGATCATGGAAAAGCGATCAGCACTTGAATTAGCAAAGAGTGAACTTGAAATACTTCAAGAGCGGGAAGGCAAAGCACAAGCTGACTTGGACAAAACCGAAAAGAGACGTATTGCACTAGTTGAGCAGCTCAATCTTACAAAACAACAAATCGAAGACTGCCAGAACAAGATAAAGCTACGCATAGAACAAAAACAAGCAATTCAGGCCGAACTTGATTGTGTCAATAGAGAAAAGTCAAACTTTCGCACGGAATTGTCAACTGCAAGACAATTACGGGATGAGGCAAAAGCTAGCCTTTCATCTAATCGGTGTGATTCAACCGTACTTAGCGCACTTACAAGGCTAAGTGAAACAGGACGTTTGGAGGGATTTTACGGTAGACTGGGAGATCTTGGAACGATTGATGGACAGTATGATGTGGCAATTAGCACAGCAAGCGGAGGGGGGATGAATAGTATGGTAGTAGATAATGTGGAAATTGGGCAAAGGTGTATTGAATATTTAAGGCAAAATAATGTAGGAAGAGGGAATTTTATCGTACTGGACCGACTGGCAAATCGAGATTTAGGAAGAATTGAAACGCCAGAAGGAGCTAAAAGATTATTTGATTTGGTGAAGAGTGAGGAGAAATTTTTACCAGCATTCTACAGCGTGATTCAAAACACTTTGGTAGCTAAGGACTTGGAGCAAGCCAATCGAATAGCGTACAATGGAACTCAGAGATGGCGAGTTGTGACGTTAGAAGGGGAGTTGATAGATAAATCTGGAACAATGAGCGGAGGGGGAACTCGGGTGATGCGAGGAGCAATGGGTCGGGGACAGGGAGGAATGGGAAAGGTTAGTGAGGAGCGAGTTCAAGGACTTGAATTTGAGTGCAAAGAGAAGGAAAACTTGGTTCGGGATAATGAGAAGAAAATTAACGAACTTGAAGATAAGTTTCGAATAGTTGAAGGAGAATTTGAAATTGGTCAGCGCGAGATGCAAAAATTGAAGATTGAGATGGAGTGTATAAAGCGAAATATTGATGATTGCGTTGCACAGCAAAATGAGATAAAGCGGGATACGGTAGTTGATGAAGGAAGTAAGTATGAGAGACGGCGACAACAAGTGGAGGAAAAGGTCAACGTATTGGAAATGGAGATTGGAAAGGTTCGAGGTTCTATGATGGGACTTGAGAATGATATTAGTGAACTACAAGAAAAGATTATGGAAACGGGGGGAGTTAAGTTGCGGGTACAAAAGGCCAAGGTAGATGGTATGAAGGAGGAGATTAATGGATTGCGAGAAACAATTAATAGGGCACGAATAAATCTTAAAATGGCGAAGGTTGAATTGACAAAGTGGGAAAAGAGTTTCGGGGAAATTAAGGAAGAAAAGGAAAGTTTGGATGAAGAATTGATTGGAATAAATTCTGAATGTAAGGGAATATATGATGAATTAAAGGAAGAAAATAACAGATTAGAGGGTAAGGAAGAAGAGTTGGAAGAGTGTCGTAATGAGGTAGAGGAATTAAAGAAGCGAGTGGAGAGTAGTACAGAGGAATTAAAGGGACATCAAACGAAACAAGTGGGATTAAAAAATGTGATAGAAGAAGGAGAAAACAGGTTAAGAGATATTCGGCAGGAAAAAGGAAGAATTGAAGTTAATATGCAAAAAGTGCGACGCAAAGTAGAAGAGAGGCAGAAAGAGTGCCAAAACATGATAAGTGTAGATAACTATGGTGATGACACGGAATTGCATTGGTGGGAATTACCGGAATATACATATGATGAAATTGAAGGAATGGACAAAAAAAAGATTGCGCAAGAAATTCATGGTATGGAAGAGGCAATTGAAAAGTGTGAAGTGGATTTTACAGCGTTACAAGAGTATAGCGAAAGACTTGCAGAAGAAAAGTGTCGCCAACAAGATTTGGAAGAAAGTATAAACAAACGTGATGAAATTGATCATCGATTAGAAGATTTAAGAAACGCACGATTGGAAAGTTTTATGCGAGGTTTAGAAAGAATAAGCTGGCTTGTAAAGAGAATGTATAAACTACTCACAATGGGTGGAAGTGCAGAGTTAGAATTAGTTGATAGTTTAGATCCATTTTCGGAAGGTGTGGTATTTAGTGTAATGCCACCTCGCAAAAGTTGGAAGAACATACAAAACTTGAGTGGAGGAGAAAAAACTATCAGCAGTTTAGCACTAGTATTTGCCCTACACGAATACAAACCTACTCCACTTTACGTAATGGATGAAATTGATGCCGCACTGGATTTTCGGAATGTGTCAATTATCGGTAATTATATACGAGAGCGTACACGTAATGCTCAATTTATCGTGATATCTCTACGCAATAATATGTTTGAATTAGCAAGTCGGCTTGTCGGTGTCTACAAAGTCCAGCAACGAACTCGAACCGTTACACTTGAGAATTCGGAAGTGTCGCCTGTTTCATCTTGACTTTTTCATCATCATCTTCGTTATAGGGCTGAAATTTCCCCTGTTTCGTCCCATCTTTTGGTGTTTTACCCCACATTATTTTTGTTTTGTTATCTTGATTTTCATTTTCCTTCCTCATTTGGTAAATTTCCAAATTGGGTAATCCTTTGTTCTTCCCCTTGCTAGAGGCGTTAAAGTGAACAGAAACCAAAATTATGACTTCAAGCGGAAATGCAAAGAATTTATCAGACATTGCCAAATCATGTCAGACCCTTAAATCCACTGTTCCAAAAAAATTTAATCGTGCACCTAGTGGAGGAAATAATCATCGGAAAGTTAATCCTAACATGGCTGCAAGAATATCATTCTTATACAGGGCGGCCAAATATTTAGCTACAGTGGATAATGAGATTGTCGGAAACTCTTTGGAAGGTCTTACACGTCATTTAACACAACAGAGTAAAGCCACCGCACTTAAAACTCAAATTCGGATCAATAAAAGTGTTAAACGCGCTATCTGCAAACGATGTGGAATTATACAAACAAACCAAACTAGTTGTGCTATAATACATAAGAGTGAAGGTACTGTTCAAATTCACTGTCAGAGATGTAATGCAATCAAAAGGTTTCCTTTGCATAATATACGTGAACAATAGTCTTTTGTCAATCTTACCTTACTCTATGCTAAGGTCAAATCATATTCGATGTACATAGCATATGCAATAAAAATTAATTTAGCGTGTATATAATTGATGTTTATATGAGCGTAGATTTAGCATGATTAAAGTATAGTATAACTTAAAAATTTACCAACCCAACATGCGGTCAACGTATAAACTTGTGTAAGATAACATATATCATATTACTATACACTCGTTATGAGTTTTGGCAGCGGGAATACCCATATCCTCAAATGTTTTAGGACCCGTTGACTTTTTTGGAGCCGCTATTGGTTCCGGTGTCGATGTTGTCGCTGATGTAGACATTACTTTCCTAACTGGTTCACATATATATGGTGGAGTTGGCGTACGACCAAGTCGCAAGGATGAATCTGAACTTGCATGAGATGTCTCAACGATAGAATCATTCGTACTCACGCTCGAATTTATCATTACTGATGTAGATGTAGGAACGTGGGTATTAGTACGATGGTACGTTGAACTAGTCGCAGAATGATCAGTACGAGATTCCGGATAAGTACCAGCATTACGACGCAGTGTACTATTCCCACTACGACTCGACGCACTCCGATCTCGTTGGACGTTCTCATTAATATAAACAGCCCGAGCTGGATGCCCATCCAGGTATTCAGGTCGTCGACCCCTCCGTGATCCATACTTTGAACGAATACGAGTCAAAGCTATTTGTTCATGATCCTGTCTTGACAATGAACTACTCTGTTTCAAATTTTCAATACGCTCTACAGCTTCTTGATTACCCATACGAGCAGCTTTCTCATACCATGCCATAGCCACCTCCAAGTTAACGGGAACTATCATACCGATTTCCCAAAAGTAACCCATAGCAAATACAGCAGTAGGCAAACCGGATTCAGCAGCACGTTCGGCAAATATGTATGCTAACTCTTCATTTCGATCAAATAAACCATTATAACCGCATAAGTACCATTTACTCAAAGCCATTTCAGCCTCCGGTTCGCCCTGTAAGGAAGCTAGAAAATTGTAGTGTATGCTAAGGGCAGGAGAAAATTCACAGCCCATCCAACAAAGTTCATAAGCCATACCCATTTTTACTTGGGCTTTTGAAAAGCCAAGATGAGCGGCTTTGGAAATATTTCGAATAGCCTCTGTCTCGTCATATTCAACAAAAGATTCACCACCGCTAACTTCACGTAGTTCCCCAGCGTGTAACATGCCTAGAACGTAGGCGCCCTGAGGAGCATTACTATCAGCTGAAGAAGCAGAAGCGCGTAAAAGTTCTAAACCACGCTTCGGGGAACGTTCTTGACCAGCTTGGCCTACTAAATACATTATACCGAGACGATAGTTTGAAGCAGAATCTCCGAGTTCGCTACCACGGCGATAGTGTTGTAGAGCTAAGTCAATTTTATCCCATTGTTCATAAAGCATAGCGATACGGTATTCAGCGCGACCGAAACCCTTTTCAGCGGACCGAGTATAATATTTGAAGGCTTCTTCTTTATCCATGGGGTAGCCAAATTTGCCAAATTCAAACCACATACCCATGATAAATTGTGCACGAGGGTGAACTTGATCTGCCAAAAATATGACAATTTGCATAGAATCAATTTGCAAGCGATGTTCTAAAGCCGGGATAACGATATGACCCGAAGAGGTATCCCCGGAACGAGTAGCTAAGCGTTGAAGGTAACCGAGGGCTACATCGAAGAAGCTGAGAGTATCCTGAGCCCAATCTAGTTGATCTTCAGCATTTTGTGAGCGAAGGATATCACGCCGTTGAGCTTCCAGAGATTTAGCCTTTTCCTCATAGGTTGGGGGAATTCCAGGTTTGGCGTGTATTAAAGAGAGAAAGTGTGGGAAGTTTGGCGCTGATACGAGTAATTTACGCCGATCTAACGCTTGCTGTGAGCCCAAGAGTATGGATTATAAAGATCACCAACGCACGAGGTGTGTTAGCGTATAGTAGAAAGTATGAAATGTGAGTGAGAATATGAATATAGTATTACTTACCCCAAAATCGGCTTCCATGCCCAGATGGAATAGAGTAAACTTAACTTTAAAAACTGCGCATGAACGTACCTACGTACATGCAAGAGTAGAGATAGTATAGTTGGAGGGGAACGACCATACTAAAGTGAAGAGTGGAAATGAGGAATGTTTAGTTTACACAAATCTACATACATATGCATATACATATACGCAAAGGGGAGGGTATGACATTGTATTTAACTAAAGTATGTCTGTGCCCATGCCCAAACTTGAACCTACACTTGGCCTATTTCTATTTTCAGTTTCTGTTTCGTTTACATTCCATTTATATTAACATTTCTACCTACATTTTCGTTAATAATTTCATATATATTTCCGTTAACATTTACTTGTACACACTCTTTTCCATTAGTTTGCAGCTACACTTATGGTTCCGATTACCGATTCTGGGACTAGCACATGCGGAATATGCTGCCCGTCGCACTTGCTTTGACTATACGTCTAGAATCGCGCTTGCTGTAACGTGGACAGCTGCAGGAAGCAGCCGAATCGTGCCTCCACGAAATTCCGAAACGAACTTTTCCGGGCCGGATCACAGATTTGTTCAATTTCGGTATTCCCGTGGGAAGTTTTGGAGGCGGGTCACGTGAGCGAATCTCTTCACAAGCTTCGTGATATGGGGGAAAAGATGGTGGTTGAAAGTGGAAAAAATGCTATCCAATTATATATGTGAGAATTAATTGGGTCATTGGAATTATGTTCGTTATTCTCGGTTGAAAGTATTTATCATGCGTGCATGTATAAATATGTTTACAATGGTGACTTTTTTTACATTGATTTGTCTACCATAAGCATATTTTGCAGTATACGCAACACTACATTTACTGGCCAATCCGTTGTTTATACTATGCTAATTTTACCGTATTAGCATTTAAATGCACAGTTTCAGTTATATTTATCTTTCAAGCGAACGATTTTCTCATTGGTTATATGATTGTGTATTATATTTTAACATTAATACATACTTTTAATTTATAACTGGTTCATCTATGCATATTAATACTCTCAATTAGTATTAACCACTTTATTCGAATTATTTATGATACACAAGATTCATATTACGGTGTATTATAAGTTCTTTGACTATTAGTTTATGTTTGACTCGTAAGTTTCCTTGGAAAATTTTCTAAAATATATTCTTATCCCCCACTCATATGTTTCCATGTGTTTATACACATATACATATATATTAACTAGTATACCCAAGTGTTTTCGTAAAATTTCCCTCACTACAAAGCAATTTGTGCCTCCTTCACGATACCCTTAGCCCAATGACGAGTCGGTAAACATGAATCAAATAAACGTAATTGTTGCTAAACCAAACTAACCCATACACGTCTTCTCTCTTCTCCTCTCCATTCTCGTTTCATTACACTCCCCACTCCCCTCTCGCCACGTGCCAACTTGTGCCACATCACTGTGGCTATTCACCAATAACCAAATGCTCAGCACTCATTGAGTCATCCCTGACGCGTGTGCTGAGTCATCACATTTAGCTGATCCCCACATTTGGATAATAGATGATCCGGCCGCGTTTCCGTGTCGTACAAAAGCGTTCCTCGTGCCCACGATGAACGTCGCGCCAACTTTTCCCGGGATTTTCCACTATTTTGCACTCAGATCGAGGCATTTTTACCTTTAAATGCTTTGATTCTATCATCTTTTATCCTCTCAGATTCTCTTTTTTCTATCTTCCTCTTCCACACCTTTTAATAACTTCTCTTCCCGCAACATTTGTCGTGTTTTTCCATTTGATCATCAATTTGCTGTACTCCTCTCATTCGATCTTTTACCTTCATTCACCTCTACTTCTATCTCCCTTATACCTTTTTTCATCATCAGTATCCTATCCCACGTATGGTTGGATTTGTTAGAGTGAGCGTGAGAAAGTTTACAAAAGCGAGAAACAGAGGGAAGTTGTGCGTGCGTCCTGTTAGTCCCAACGTTGGTTCGCGTACGTTTCCATCAAGACAAGGATCTTTTACATCTATCCAAATATTTAAGCTTTTTCCCATTCTGCTCCGTTGCCTTATGTACTGTTCCCTAACACTACTTTACCCACTTTCATTCCTATCCCTCCTGCATTTCCTTTTCTTCTCTTTAATCTCTCCTGTCCCCCTCTAATTCTTCAATTATCTTCCATCTCTCTTCCCTTTCAACTCTACAATTGTTCCATGCACATCTCTTCCACTCCTTATGCTCACAGATACCCACTTATCCACCGTTGTGGTAATACACAATTCTTTAACTAGGGTCCAGCTCTATTCCTTTCTTCAAAGTTCCACTTAATGCCAAACTCGCTCCACCCCCACGTAGTCAAACCAAAATTGTACCAGTTCACACGCTCACACGCGCTCTTATTGTGTAAGGTGTTTTTCAATCAAAACACCTCTTACCCTATTACACCTTATCCCTCTCTACCTTCTTCTTCCCCACTGTTTCTTGCCTCTTACTTATAATACAATACTATCAGACTACACAGGGCTTAAGCTTTCCATCTTTACGGGTGGGTTATTTGTATCAAAATCTCCACTTCAAGCACAAGGGGTCACGTTTATATTTCCTGGGAGTACCCTGAATCAAGCTAATTGGGGTCAGGGCAGGTCCCTGCTCTAGCTGACTACTATGCCTTTTTTTTTTAGGCAATTCATCGACTTACGCCACAGTCGGAAGCATCAATTCACAAATTCTGGTCAGCCAAAAAATTCTTCCCGGTTCACTTCCAACAAGCGTGCTTCCTCCGTCGCTGATGATCTCACCACTAATTCCAATGCTACCCCCGCCTCGTACATTCATAATCCAAAAAATCCTCTGCGTCAATCGGCCCCAACTAGCCCTCTGCCACCCTCGTGTAACGACAATCACTCTACATCCACCGGTCCAAATGATGTAATTTCTAATACTCATCCTTTTATCGATTCTCCTCCTCATGGACTACAACGTTTGCGCTCCATCAAGGATTCCTCTTCCTCTCTCAGTTTATCACCTGGCTCACCTGAAGGTCGTGGCGACACCACTAATACTAGCTTATCTGCGAGTCCCGCATACGGTGATTTATCGGGTCAAAAACTCGAAACTCCTGTATGCGATACTACTCCGTCTAATTCTTGTCCTTCAGATGCTTCTTCGATAAAATTTGACGTTACAACTAACATCCCAGCGGATGAATCCTTTCCTCCCAAGTCTAATTCGCATTGTGCGACAACACCTAATGTTAACTCGGACCCAGTTACTGTTGGAATGACAACTTTCTCGTCTTTACCGCGACGACTTTCCATGCGATTAAAATCTATGACCGATACACCACCCGGACATTCCAAATCTCGGGGTTCATTACGTGCATCAGCTACTTCGGTTAACTCCGCCACTGTGACATCTGTAACTACACCCACCCATACTGGTAGTTCTGCCACTATTACCCCTACAGGACCAAGACCACGACGAAGTCCTCAACCTGTCTCTTCCAAATCAACAGAGTCTCGTTACTGTGGGACTAGCTCATCTCTAGCTCCCCGCGTTACAAATGTAGCTCCTAATTCGTGGGTATACCAAAGAGTTATATTAATCCATGGGCAGATTGGAAATGCTCATAAGCCAGTGGATGGATACGTCTATATAACACATCATCAAAATTTATTTCCATGTATACGTTGGCCGGTCAGTGAATCTCATTTTAAAGCGTTAATTTACCTTCAACCGGGGCAAAATCGAATAGAATTCGTTTTTGGGGCATCCAGATATGGTGATGCAACAGGGAATGGTGGTGGTAATGGATCTGGTCCGAACACCTGTGCAACCCCAGGATCTTCGACTCGATATCATGAATCTTGGATAACTATCAATTATTTACCACAGGAATGTTCTCCCCCGTTAAAGTTAGCAATTTTTGTGGCAAGCGATTCTAAAGGAACTTTTGATGCCCCCCCGAATCGCATAACAAGTGAGGGTAACAATCTTGATATTGCAATTCGCAAATTCCGAATGGCAGCATATTTATGGCAAGCGTTTACCGCTGAACAAATGTACCGAAATGGTCTAGGGCGTCGTAGTTTTCGATTTGAAGATACGTGGCAACGTGGTACACTATCATGCGCCGACTTTGAAGCCGGAACTATGCGATCACAGGCTTTGGTTCACATTATCCGCTTGAATTATACGATGGAAGAAGTGCGACAATTGGATTATGCTCAACAATACGAAGGAGCAAAATCAAAAACTAGATTATACGATATGGCAATGGAGGCTTGTAAGGATTATTTCAAACCACAACCTGGTCAAAAGATTTACGTATCAGGGTTATTACTTGATAGCCAATGGGACTCTAAAGTTGGAACTATACGTGGTCACGCAGCATTAGGAGGTGGTGATGGACAAATTCAATTAGGAATATTTGGGTCTCATTGTCTATACAGTTATCCGTGGTGTTTAGAAGATGTTAACTCTTGTTTCGTTGATTGTACTCCAACTGATACTAATTATGTTGCTAATGATGCTTGTCAGGCTGGCAGCAGTTGGGAAGCGGCTAACATTGGAATCGGAGCTCATCTTCATGAAACTGGGCATTTATTTGGCTGTCCCCATCAAGAGTCGGGAATTATGTTGCGTGATTACACTCGTTTACATCGGTCTTTCGTAGTTCGGGAAGCTTATTCAACTACTACCCGACGTCAAGGCTTGCGACTATGCCGAACTGTCGATGAATGTTCATGGCATAGATTAGATATGCTACGATTTAGGTTTCATACCTGCTTTAGATTATCTTGTGATGGTGTTCCAGCCAGCGATTCAAGTATTCAAGCTTATAGTGTAGAGGATTCTACTGGTTTAATTAGTGCTACATCGGGTGTAGCTTTCATTGAAATCTTTGCAGGAGGTGATGACGTTTGTCATGCTTTTATTGAGTACGTGGGATGTGCTGGTGGAAGAGTTGAATTACCCCAACAAGTTCGCATTACAGACGAACTCATTCGAAATAGGTTGTCACCCCTAAATTCTTACGACCGTGGCCAAGTTCGTCTTGATATACATAGCGGTAATGGTGGTCACTTAAGTATTGCTGATTGGAATACTTTTATATCCAAATCGACACGAGTTGTCCTCGCTAAGCGTAAATCATCCATACGAACAACTTTGGGAAGCACTTTATACTTGGGATTTCGTAGTACTAAACTTGGAATGGCTTGTCTTGCCAACACAAAATCTGTTGAGGTTATTTTACACTCTGCTATAGCGCAAACCAAGCTATTACGTTGTATTAAAGTTTATCACGGTCGGGCTGTTGAAGGTATGGAATTTGTGTACGAAGATTCCACTACACAACTATTTGGTAAACGTGGTACCGTTCCTAAAAGTTCAACCGCTTTTAAGTTGGATACAAGAATTCCCGAGTATTTGATGGGATTTACGGTGAGAGCTGGTGCATGGATCGATGCCATACAAATTCTTACGAGTACTGGTCGTAAAAGTCCTTGGTTTGGCTGGGCTCAGGGTGGTTCGACGTATACTTTGATTCCCCCAACTGGTTACAAAATTGCCGGAATGTTTGGAACGTGCGCTTCATGGGTGGATAGTCTAGGTTTAATTATCGCCCGATAGTCGCATCATCCTCAATCAACGGTTTTAACTAGTTCGTCCATTCTCTCGCCCGTGTATACTCTCTCCCAATTGTACATATCTATGCCACACGATCGTCCACCAAAGTATTTTTACTCAGCAATACACTACATTACACTCATACCTTTAATTATGCTGCCAAATGAGCTAATGACAGTCTTGTTGAAGTTTGTCTCCCATTTCATGTTGAGTTAACGAAAACATGCATACACATACATACGTACATACACATTAATCAAGACGTTCGCATCATACGATAAGTCAAGTGCGTAACACTCGCTTACTCTGCAAGTTCCCGCGCATTCATCATTATTTAACTTGGTTATTTATCAGATGCGTGCACACTTACTCGCGCGGGCATATTGGTGTGCACGTACAATCAAGGATCTTCCGAGGGTTTATATGTGTTGAATTGTACTGGAATTATGATATAGGATAATTTGGTGTCGTACAAGTATATATTGCCATATTGAGTTATACGCGAATGCTGTAGAACCGTTTTTTGAGCGGTTAGCTGGCATGAGTAGGTTAACGAATGAACTAGTGTGGAAGTGCACACATAAGAAGAGGAAGTTGGTCAATAATCCCAGTTTTTCACACGGATAGGGGCGGTGAACAGACGGAAGATAGACGTATCCATTATAGCAATGATTAACTCGGCATCCCAGTGCACGCAGGAAAAGTGTAAGTGTGGTCGACTGAAAGTGAAGTAGATATGGGATTTGCGTTAGATTTATCAAGAAGTTGCTGTTGCGGAGGCGGTAGTGATATGTTTACAGGAGTATCTGGAGCGCATGTGTGACACGGATGTTTGTCAAGCGTGTTAAGACAATCATCAATTCCTTGTATGGCCGCACCACCACCACTGTTGCACGTATAGGGCATCACTATCTGCTCAAGAATAAAATTATTAGGACTTAATGTCAATGTATTCACAGCAGTTTGCCCAGGTAAAGTTAAAACGGACTTTGAACTTGGCGGTGAATTATCATTTAAAGATGCAGTTGATGTGGATGAAGATGTGGATGACGATAAAGTCGGGGGAGACTCGGAGAAATCGTACGCATCGTATGAGCCATCAAGTGTTTGCACGCCTAAAGACCACGCAGCAGCAGCAGCAGTTTCATTGGCAGTACTAAACGATACAGGAGTATGTAAAGTACATATGGGGGAGGTGGATTCGGGGAAATTGGGAGCAGAGTACAAAGAAGTGCCAGGATGAACGGGTGTTGTGGTGCTGGTCGCACAGGTGGTGGTGGTTGATGCAGATGGAAGCGGTGCGGTCGTGGTAACAGAGGCAGAAACAGTCGCTGTACTTGTACGGCTTGGGATATTGAATAAAGAGTATGGAGAAGATAGAGATGCCGAGTCGGGCCAGCAAATGTGGGATTGTTCATCAGGATTATTCATGAGTGCAGAAAATAAAGCATCCTCCGGGCCGTTCATAGTAAAACATGGTTCCCCTTCAACATGGGCAGACACATCATAAATTGTAAACGGATAGTCATTGTTGATGTTGTTCACAGTTCCGGATGATGAATGAGTAACTGGGGGAGGATTGTTAAAAGGTGGCCATTGATCTACCATTTCATGTAAGTTAGGTAAGTCTGATGGCAAAGAAAAATCCAAATCCCGAGTTGTCATGAGATTTGACGTCGCGACAGGAGGTAAGTGGAGTGAATCGGTATTATTTGTCAAATTCGAGAGTAAATTAAGAGATGATATATCATGGGGCTGAACATTAGCCTGAAACAAGGGGGACGCTGGAAGGTCAGAAGAAGGTTTTAGGACGAGTTTTGAGTGATATCTAACGTAATCCATGGTAGTTTTATTTCTGGGATGACTTAAACAGCCTAGACATTGACAAGTATCACCACAATGGCAGAGATTGGTTGAGTCTGGTGAAGGGGTGGAGGATTTGGGTGGTGCAGGAGATAGAGATGGGGAGAGGGGTTGCAACAAAGTATTGGTATGGGATTGTGGATGCGACAGAGTTTGCGCTTGAACTGGATTTGGTGTCGCTGTCTGTATCGGCATCGCTGTCGTCGGTATCTGTATTGACACATCTCCGCTCATCGATCCTATTACCACCGCTTTAGAATCCAACAGGTTACAACTTCCTCCTACTTTCGCGCATCCTCCAGATGATGCGGTTCCGACACTTTCGGCACTTCCTCCATTCTCAAGCTTAATATCGCAAGGAAATGACGAAATATTACTAGAAGCTGTCACCGATGCGGACGTAGCCAACGCAGGTAGTGGCGTTGGATGTGATTGCGAATACACACTTGGTCCAATTCCTGTTCGGGATGCTCGTGAGCTATTCTTGCCTAAAATGGAATATTTAGAATATCTTGATTTTGAATATCTTGACATTAACGGTCCACTTGAAGTAGTTAATGATGTCGGATTAAGCGTTGATGTTGATGTCGCCGTCAATGGTGTTGATATAGATGTAGTCGTTGAATTAGTTTTGGAATTTGTCACTGTCATTGTACTACTTGTATCCGATCTCGTTACTGATCCAGAATAGTTATTTCCACCCCCTGTTGTCGTTGATGGTGTAAGTCCACCATGTCGTTTAGACGGACATGGACATTCTGATGACTTAGGTATCGTATAACTTATAATTAAACGATCACAAGTACATAGTCCCGTTATTAAAGGACATGCGGATAACGGCCGTCCAGGCTTTCTCACTTCAATCATCACCCGATCTTTATGATTACATCGACTTGATCGATGTCCACGGATACAGGGTCCACAAGCAACTTTGCGCCTTTCACCATTTAAAAATATTTCTGGCATTTTATTAATATTAAGTGGGTTCACTTTACTCTGAAACTAGTCATTAACGGAGTAAATGAAATTCCAAAGGAAGAAATTCTCACCCCGGATTAAACGTGAGTATTTAGGTTCACTTTCCAAAATTTTCACATTCACCAATACTCACTATTACCGTAAATTTAACCGTTAAAACTGACAAAATTCCTCGTGCCCGTGCACTCCTGTGAGTATGTTTGTACGTGAGCGTATGTGCGTGCGTGCTTTTATCCGTAACTCGTAAATGTGTGCACACGTTAAAACGGTTTACCAAGGGGAATGAAGGGGTGTACGCGCGTACACACTCACATACACATCAAAGGAAATTTTAGCGTTTTAGCCAAACGTTGTAAGCGAGATCCGACAAGGAAGCAATAGTGTGCGTGAGAATATGTGAAAAGTATTTGAAGTATACACAAAAGTTAACAGGTAAGCTTTATCAAGTTAAACCACACATATACACTTATTGTGGCCAAAAGCAACAGGTGTTTTTTGTTAGGCAAAATCGTTGTGACCACTGGCTGTCATAGTATGTATTCGTGTATAGCTGCCGGTTAAATCAAATCCAAGGTAAGTTAACTTGTGAATGAGAAAGTTAACCAGGCAAGGTTATGTCCCTTTTTTGTTGGCCACAGTGTCCCCAAGAAATTGGCATAGGCAGGTAAAAGTGTTAAAATGTCAAGGATCCAGTCACTGATTATACTTGCCCTCAATAAGTATATGTATCCGTATGTTCAGCTAGAGTGACGATGGACTAAATATTGTAATCAAAAGTTCAAAGGTACGCTTAGTTAAAGTTGGAATGTATACTGTCAGATTAGAAACCGATGCACAGCGCATGCGAAACCATGGGTTTTAAATCTGATCAGCGTGTAAATGCGTCTAAGGAAATTGTTGGGCTGCCCATTAAAAGGAAGGCATGCCAACTGTCATGTATAAATTATGCAGAGTAACAATCAAGGGGATTTGGTTAATGATCACACATACGTACACCCATCTACCTATACGAGCACATACACTAAATGGAAGTCCCCAGGAGTACTCAACTTATTTTACTTTTGCTTGAAATACATCCCACAAGAATTCTAACGCTTTCGGAATAGTTAAAACGGAGTATTTTTCACGAGAAACCTTCACGTTGGATGTTGAGAACCTTAGTTTACCAAGAGTAGCAAGGCGCTGACTACATAGCACATTTGTACAAAGCATATACATGTGAGTACACACACATCAAAATACTGGCGGTTCAAACTTTAGTAAATTTTGTCGTTCCAGAATCCAAGGCCACACAAATTTATTGATTTGTATATATAAGTAGATCGATCTGTTTGCTTGTTAGAGCTAGATTAAATGTGCACATATTGTTCATCCCAGAGTTGGAGTGATGGTAATAAATGATTTTCCACTTGATAATTAGGTATATGTATATGTAACTCTATTTAGTTTTCTACACGTTCTTTTCAATTTGAGCTACGTTTTATTATCAAAAATATATACACCAAGGAAGGGGGACGGGTTCTAAATGTGCTAGGAAAGTTAAAAGTCATGCCCTTCGTACGCTTTGTTTCCCATGAAAAAGTGTAACAGACTAATCCATTGAGAGCTTTACACACGGTTAAATTCCTTTGTCCTGGACTGTACAAGTTATACACCACTCATACACGACCACAAAAAATTTACGCAAAAGGTTAAGTTTTACGTAGACACCCCTTCCCCCAAAAAAATATAGCCTATTCACCATCAAAGTCCATTAAACATTCAGACATGATTAACTGAATTTTATTCAAGCTAATGTATTCGTTAATATTGCCTCCAATGCATTAAGTACGATGCCTACTGTCTCGTACATACATACATGCATGTAATAAGCATGGCACACCATCTGTCAAGTACCAATCGCTGAGCCCTGCCAACAATCTACATCCCAGTTTGCATTGCACGTGGATACATATATTGCTACGTCACTGATGGTAATTAATAGCATGTTGAACCAAATTCCTCCTTCCCTTTTTAGCCAACCAAGTCCTCTTCTATACTTAAGACACAATTATGCCGGACAAGTGATAGACTTGCATAACGCCTTCAATCACACTTACCAAAAATGGTATAAGCCTCCGTGTATCGCAAGCGCTAAGTTCCTTTTTATCACCCCGTCCTGTCCTGTGGATGGCACTTTCCAGTATTCCATCGTTTTCACAAAAACCGTTAGTTCTACTTCAGTATTGATTCAGATCTTTACATAATTCCGTTGCTCTTTCCTTACCCGGGCATTATCTGTCCGCATTCTTTCGGGTTCTTTCATTTGGACACGTAGCCCCGTCCATCTTAGTTTAGCTTACCCTAACCTAACCTAACTTATGCCTTGGTACTTTTTAATCCTCAGCTCGCCGGTGTACGGTATACTGCATATGCTACGCCTATCTTGAACTGTTCTATTAACTTTCATCTGTTAACTCACCTTCCTACATTGCCTTTTATATTGTCTTCTATACATATTCTCGAACGTCCTGTTTACCGTATTGTATATAGTGTACACTGTCACTTTTATAAATCACGTTCACATGGTGTTTTCATTCGCATACATACTTATTCACCAGACTTTTTCTTGCGCTGTGCCGCCTTTTTTTGCAGTTGTTCCATTAAATATGTTCCGGGTAAAATTTTCAACCATTAATCTAGCCATACCGTAGGTACACTCAGGTTCAGGATCAGACCCAGGCTCATTCCCACCTTCGTACCCATCTGCTCACTCAAGGCCGATCTAAATTCTGCTTGTCCATGCCATATGCGTTTAATGCAGTGCATTCATGTGTCTGTATACTACGGCATATGCACAAAATTGTTTCCTCAACCCTTAAAATCGACTGTTGTATGTTGTCCTGCTACGGTAAATGGAGTAAAGTACGGAGATCCGGGCAAATGAAATAGGCATTATTCGTTGAATTCGGTTTCCTCGTTAATATGACCTGTATAAATAGCTCCTGCGTATGGCTCCGGAATATCAAGCTTTGGAACATGAACAAGATCACTCTTCAGGCTTAGCGCTAATCGATATGCCGTATTACCATTCAAATAGTATCGATGTAATTTTTTAGTACGCAAAAACCCCAACCTTTGGTATAATCTTAGCGATGCTGTATTCGTTACCTCCGTCTCAAGTACAACCTACAGCATGTTAGAATGATCCTTCCTCTATACACTTAAATACATATATGGTAATAACCTTGTAACATACCTCATCTGCATCTCGTTCTTGCATAGAGTGAATTGCTAATTTAACTAACTGTGTGGCTATTCCTTTACCTCGATACGCTTCTTCAACGGCTAACATTGCGATATATCCACGATAGGTTTCATGTCTATGGTATTCCAATTTGCAAATGATAACGCCAGTCAATCGACCTGAATCTTTCTCCACCGCTAGAAAACATAAATCACTCCACTGCATTAAGAAGTAGCGAAAAACATAAATACTATATGGCTCGGATAAATCTCGCGAAATAAGGCCTCGGATTTTGGATAAATAAATGTCTTCCATGCTAATATCGAATTGCCGATATAAAATTTTTCGTGAGTTAGCCCCATCTTGACTTTCGTGAAATGGATTTTGGGCTGGCATTTCACACATATTTTCAGTGAGTAAATCATGAGGTAATAAAGTAGACATGCTCATATTTACTCCAAACAATGTATACCAAACATAAGTTTGGTTACCAAACCGAATTCAAACTTGCGTTACAAGCGAACAATACAAATACTCGGTTAAATCATCCTCCGGGGTGATTTTCGGCAATACATTTGTCCATTACCCACCAAATGTAACGTGACGTGTTTAAAGTTATATAGAACAAGATTAAATAGGACAGAGTGAAGATTTGATTTATTCGAGAGTATAAATGGGAAAATTTGAAATTTTTACGCAATTTAATTATTAACTTCATTCAAGGCAAATATTGAGAATTTGAGTTGTACTTATTGATATAAAATTAAAGTTGTAGTTAAACATTCATTTTATCATGTCGGCTGTACGCACAGTTTATGAGCCAGGTGACATGATATTTCGTCACTTGGGACCATCTGGGTTAAAGGTTTCTTTACTTTCGTTGGGTGGTTGGTTAACTTACGGTAAAGAGCAAAAGGGGGATGTTGTCAAAAAAATCATGGAAGAAGCTTGGAAGGCTGGTATAAACTTTTTTGATACAGCAGAGGTTTACGCGAATGGAGCTTGTGAAATTGAAATGGGTAACGCTTTCAAAAGTTTGAATTGGCCACGTGAAGAATATGTATTATCTACAAAGGTAAATTAATCAATTACACGATTAAATTTTATCAACGTATTATGTCAGATAATACTATACACTCAAACACCAAAACTTATTTTTAGGAAACTAATTAAAGCTAACGCCACACTCCGCCACATGACATCATTGGATATGCTAGATCTTCTTCGGAACGGGCAGTAAAGAACCCAATACTCGTGGATTGTCACGAAAGCATATTGTCGAGGGCTTAAAAGCTAGTTTGGCTCGGCTACAAACACCTTATGTAGATATTGTATTTGCTCACCGTCCGGATAACGCGTAAGTTAACACCATTAGTTACCTCAGGTTGAATTGTTGAGCATAAAGCGTTAGGGCACAGACATGGGCATAAAATTTCACATATTAATTGTATTGGTGTAGTAAGTTGATATTGTATTGACAATGATAATGCTAACGTTCAAGATTTAAAACAGAACTCCAATGCTAGAAATTGTCGAAGGTTTCACTCAAGTGATACGAAATCTTAACCTGGCTTATTATTGGGGAACATCTGAATGGTCAACGGTACAAATTAAAGAGGCTACACTAATCGCAGAAAAGCATAATTTAATTGCACCAATAGCCGAGCAACCCCAATATAATTGTTTCCATCGGGAAAGATTCGAAACTGAATACTCACCCCTGTATACATCGTTGGGATATGGAACGACGGTTTGGTCGCCACTAGCATCCGGATTGCTCACGGGTAAATATAATAATGGGATTCCGGCGAATAGTCGATTGGATAATAACAGAGCATTTTTTTCTGATACTATACATGAGCTTGATACGCCGACGGGTCGAGCGAGACTGGAAAAGGTCAATAAGCTATCTCGAATTGCCACACGATTGAACGCGACTACGGCACAGTTAGCAATTGCATGGGCAGCGCGCAACCCACGAGTTAGCACGGTTATCCTGGGAGCGAGTAGTTGTGAACAATTACGTGAAAATATTTCAGCTTTGAAACTGTTGCCGAAATTAACCGATGAGGTTATGCGAGAGATTGATCAAATTTTGGATAATAAGCCTAGCTTACCCAATTCGTGGGGTCGTTCGCGCGAATAATTTCGACGTCGACGTAATAAGACCAGGCGTACATATCGTATATAGGCAAGCTTGTCCGATGGGTGAGGGTTAGCGAATAAAATGACATATAATTTGGACTGATTGTTTTCCTTGTTCACGCAAGTTTATATAATTCCATGCAGTGGAGCTTAACGTGTGATAATTAGGTGATTTTGTCTCGAGTAATAAATCAAAATTATAGTCCAAAAGGTGCTTTAGGTTAAACAAGCAGGGTTAGTGCACCAGAGTGGATACAGCGAGCCGCGCGGTGCAGTGCAGCACCAAATATTACGGGTGGGAGAGTGGATAATAAGATCTCAACCGGCCCGATTTCCAAGCCAGCTTTTCTGGTGTGGTAGTTTAATAGTTTTACATAACTGTAACCAACAATGTATTAGGTCACGTGATTGTAAGGGCATGGGACAACGCGAATGAGTGGTAACATACACGCCTGCAAGGACACGAGAGGGAGGGGAAAATGCATGGTATATTGCGTGCTGGATTAGCGAGTGTGCTGGTAAGAGTGTTAACAAGCTTGCGCAGGAACAAGAGGGATTGATTAATTGAATTCAGAGTAAAACATTTAGAATTCCATAAACTCAGGGACGCGTACACGTACGCAAATTGTAACAAGATCTAAATAATCTTGATCCACCATTTCAGATTAACATGATAAATTAATTTCCACACGCAACATAGCACAAATTTAACAGATGCCAGCCCAAGCAAAATTTATTTGGCATACACTCATACAATGATCATGCAGAGAACAAACAAATTTGGTAAAGGAACGAATCATTCCAGAAAGATTTCCTCATCATCGTCCTTGTTCCGGCCCAATTTCCAGTTGTGCCTCGAACGAACTATAAAAGTATCACGTGAAAAATTCGACAGCGATCATCGGAAACACTAGGGATGTCACGTGACCGTAAGTCGGTTAGATGGAATGCTTGGCACGGAAGAGGAGTAGGGAAGCCGAAAGAGTGGAATGGAGATTTCGGGGTTTTGGGAATTTGGGCCGAAGGATTTTCAAATAAAATTGTAAAAGATAGCAAAAATGGATTGTTTTACCCTTTATCTTTTAAAAAACCTTCTTCATTCTTAGTTTAAACATTCATTCACTCACTCACCTACATCAAATTACCTTTTAAACTTTCATGTCATTCTTTATCTAAATGCTTTTCACATTCTACGTCCTTCATTAATATATATGTTGATCTAACCATCTTCAAGGATCTTTATCACCTTCGTACACTTTTCATTCTAAACCGTCATATTACATTAAGAAATAGTCTGCACTATACTTAGTGATGGATTTATCAGAAAATCTCATGATTAAAAATTCATGCCTTCGTCGTCGTCGTGGTCGTACGGCTCCTGACGACCTCAAAATTCTCGAAGCTGAATTCACCAAGAATTTTCGTCCGGGTAAACTCGAGCGTCAATTGATCGCTAAGCGTGTAACACTTAGTGAACGAGAGGTTCAGGTACATCATTGCTTTTACTTTATCTCATCATTAATATACGATAACTAACTCATAATTTGGCCTATGTTTTTCCCCGGCTCTACAGATTTGGTTTCAAAATCGACGGCAACTCGCCCGTCGACAGTCAATCAATGTTCCTTCAGATACCATTCTTTCTCATCATACACAAACCAAATCATCACCTTCAGATACCATCTCCTTAAGGGATAATCCTTCATCAACTTCATTATCGTCATTAGCGTCATCTACTAGCTCAAACTCTCACTCCTCCACATCTGAATCGCCACTATTTTCGGCATCCCCATTGCGAGAGAGGCATAGCAAACTAGTACAATCATCCCCAGATGAATCTTTAGCACAATTAAATGACGATCATCCAACGTTGACTAGTACACGAGAATTTGATTCCTCTTCAGGCTTATCTCATAAATTACCTCGAGGATGCCGTTACAATGGTCAAGCGTGCTGTGATAATTCCCGATCGAATAGCCAGGCTTTCCCTGCTCAAATATCATCGTCTGCTGCTACGATAACTCACACGCTCCAATTTACTTCACCATCATGTCAAGTGGATGCGAATCAGCAGCAGTCACAATTTACTCAAGTTTCAAACTCTTTAATGTTAAAACATGTACAATCGTCATCGCCGCCACCGCTACCTGTCGACCTTGATTACCCCGGGAAGTGTTTGCCCTCGAAGGAGAGGGGAAAAGCTGATTGTATTAACCAAGTGTGGCGGAATCAGAGAAAACCAGGTAAACTTCCGCGAGGTTTCGAATGTTTATTATCACCGTGCAATTCCGGGGAACAAAATGACACGACAACAATAGACCAAAATTTCACTAGAAATAATTTAAATGAAGTTCGACAACTTCATTTACATTCCACTAGTTCATCACATCATGGAAAAGCATCGACTACGATAGCTACACACACGGATGGTATTATGCCATCATCGGAATCCGGAATGTCGCACAGGATAGGCATACAGACGCATAATCAAAGATCATTGCGAATATCTTACCTGATGAATGATGATATTAACAAGGAAAATTTGCAACCGTGGAATTGGTCGGATAATTCACGATTAGTAGCCCCGGGAGGTCGTAGGGAAAAGTGGCGGCAAGGAGAGGAGTTAGCGGATAGAAAGGACTGCATTGAAGATTTAGTCGATGATTGCTCACGATCAGCTACGCCAAACAGCTTAGCGAGTCGAAGTAGTAACAGTAGTGATAATACGACGAGCGGAACGTCGAATTGTTCGGAACTAGACTGTGTACGAGGATTACTTCAACTTAGTCAAGGTAGCTGGGATTAACTTGTTCTAATGAAAAGACGGTATGGCATCACGTAGCAAAGTACATGGCAGTACAGTATAAAATAGTGCAGTATAGCATGGCATGGCATCGCATGACATACCCTAGTAGGCTCCACATTTAGCATATTTTACGCGCACGCAAACACAAAAGCGGCTGTAAAATATAATGGGTAAGTGTACGCTCATGTCGACATGAATCATTTAGCGTATGATAAACAAGGTACGCCCTTTGAAATTCAATTTGACGAAAAAACCCAAAATTTAACGCGTAATAATAATTATGATTAATTAAGAAGAAGAAAAAAAATATAATGACAGATTGAAAAGGGAGGTAAGTTAATTAAGCCAAACGCGCTTATTGTACTCCAAAAAAACCCCGTACGAACAACATTAGTTACATAATATGACATTGTTAGTCAGCATTCACGGGGGAAGGCTTACGTAAATGACAAGCGAGTTGCACGTGATATGGAAGAAGGAGAGCGAACCGGCGAGACATTGAGAATGAATATGGTGGAGATTTTTTAAAATGGATAATTGGGTATGGTTATATGATTTATTAATGATTTATGTAGATAAGCAGATTAGCTTATCGTTTGCAAAACAAAAGGTTTAGGGAGCAAGGGAATGCAACGGGATTAACATAAACGGGAACCGTTGTTAACGTGGGTACGACGCAGTTGGATATCGCCAGCTCACAGGAGTATTTTTGAGAGGGTGTGCGTTAAGTGTATGTCGAGAGTTAATTTACAAAATCAAGGGTAAAGATGAAGTTAGTACGGTAAGTCAGTGGAAGGAAGGAGAGCGTATAGGTGAAGAAGTAGGTGAGGGTAGTTGGAGTGATACACGCGCACACAATAACACTGACATTCTACATTAACACAAATATGGTGAGGAATATTTGATGGCAGGTTTTTGATGAAATGTATGAATGAAACGGTAACGATTGAATTAAAGAATGGTATGAACATTCGATTTAGTGATAAGAATATGTCGGGGAAGAAAGTCGTAGTTTTTGGGTGATTTTTTTCCCTTCTCCGAATTGATTAACTGTAGATGCCTACGTATGGGTACACTGACGATATTATAGGGACGATAATTCATGGCACGGTAGCATCTATAACACCTCAGATGAATACGGCTTTACGATCTGCTCGAATGACGGAAAAAGGATCGGATAATCCAGTTTCGTTGGATTCGATTAACGTGCGAGGTTCCACTATACGTTATGTTATTTTACCGGACAGTTTGCCCTTGGATACACTGTTAATTGATGATTCTACTAAACCGAAGAATAAAGCTAGAAAAGAGCAAGCCGATCGAGCAGTTCGGGGACGTGGACGTGGCGGTCGCAGTAGGGGTCGTGGAGCACGGGGACGCGGTCGAGGGTTTTAAAAATTTACTGGTGTTATTAAGTGCAAGGAGAGTATGGGGTGAGGATAGAACCAAGAGCAATAGCGACCACGACAACGCTTGCTTGAAACCCGTTTAAACTTTACACTCTAAATACAATAAAATCACCGAGTAAAATCACAGACCGGCCAACTCATCAATTCCCCGATCTAGCAACTCGGCACGCCGTTCATTGCACCCGAGTTGTACAAATCTAAGCCGATTTTACGTAATACATCCGACCAACCTTATCGGGTCGTTTAGTAACGATTGTAAATTCCTCAGTAGATTATCACATGACTTGAATGCCAGTTTAGATTGGTTAGATAATTGAAATTGTAATGGTCATTTGTAAGCAAAGCTTAGAGCACGTGCGACACGCGGAACGGAGATTAGGTAAGCAAAGGCACAGCTTGGAGAAATAGGGAACTTGGAAATTTTTTGTTCAACTTGTGCGTATGCATAATAATTAATAGGTTTTAGAGTATATTATTGAAGAAAGGGATTTCTTAATTAAAGTACAATTATAATTTAAATGGAAAAATTAAATGATATCGATCTCAACTCAGGGATCGCGTCAAGCATGTTCAGTGAACCTGATGGGTACTTTAAAAAGGATAAAACACCGTATTTTGTTTCTTACAAACTACTGTGTGGGGATACGATAAATTTACGATTACTTGGGCAAAGTCCGTTATGGGTATGTACAAATCAAGACTTTTGGAATATATAATTGATTTAAGTGGGAATGTTGACGATGAATGACAAGGACAATGTAAAATGAAATGTGTTGCATACATTAAATCTAATTTTGTTAGGGTCATCTACTATGGAACGCGGGTAAAGTAGCTGCTAAATTCTTCGAAACTAATTGGCAGACTTATGCCCATGAGAAGTGTATCTTGGAGCTAGGCGCTGGAGCTGGTTTACCTGGATTAATTTGCGCAATTAATAATGCCTCACTGGTTGTATTATCCGACTATCCTGACCCAGATTTACTCGATAATCTTCGTATGAATGTTGAAAGCTTTAAAAAATTGACCAAATCTGGCCAAGTTAACACAAAATTCAACGTTAACGTTCAAGTAAGTATGTGTATCATTGTCGCAACCAATACACCACATCTATGTATGGTAGAGAAGCACAGGCACGCATATCGAGAGGACGAGTGTAACCCGCATGATGGGAAGTGAATTGACCATTTTTAATTCGACAGAAATACATCTGGGGATCAGATGTATCGGATCTGCTTTCACTTGTTCCCAGGGCATACGGTGAAGGGTACGATGTCATTATCCTCTCAGACTTGATTTTTAATCACAGTGAACATGAGAAATTAATCTTCACACTAAAGTCCTGTTTATCCAAATCCACGGAATCACGGGTATTGGTATTCTTCACACCTCATCGTCCTTGGCTGGTGGAAAAAGATTTGAATTTTTTTGCACTTGCGCGTCAATCAGGTTTTGATGTAGTAAGGTTATCGGAAGAAATTATGCCAGAGGCCATGTTTGAAAATGATAACGGGGTACGTATGTCCGCCGCCGTCTTAATGGTAAATGGGACGGTCACACAATCGGAGACGACGATTAACTAACTGAAGTGATATCAAGTGTGAAACGTTACGTCGTACAGTTTTCACGTACGAGATGAAGCTTTCACAGGTTTAAGTCGACCTCGTGAAAAGATAGCTACCATCTACTTGTTTAGACAAATATATGATGGATATCGTGCGTATGGACATCATCGAGTGACGGTTCTAAACTGTAAACTTTCCACGTCACACCAGTGACCGATTGGCTGATAAGAGGAGGAATTAGAAGTGCAAATTTAGAAAGGATTAATGAAAGCGTAAACAAAAAGATAAGAGAGAAAACTTACCCAACAACTCAAATATTTGCACCATCGACATTCAACGCGATCGACGTAAAAGTTTTTCAGTAAAATGATGAAACCAACGAAAACACCGAACAAAGCGCTGACACGAATTATCCACCATGCCCACCATAATGGTTTGCGACCTGTGAAGAAATGAAGAAACTTTTGACGATTAAAACAAGGGAATTTAGATAAAGGAGAATAGGTAGTAGAGTATTTATGAGGGGGAGGCGGGGGTTTTAATTCATCGGCATGGTTTAATCGTTTTCGCAAGGGAGTTGGGGATCTTAGTATGCATAAACCCAAGACAATACCGGATAAGAAGCCACCGATATGGGAAAAATTATCTAAACCGGGGAATAATCCGAGAATGAAGGCGATAATTATATCGAAGAGTAAAAAGGTTAATTCACGAATAGGTCTAACGCGATTTTGCCAATCGTAAAGCAAACTTAGTAAGTTAACAGCAATGATACCGAATAGGGAACCAGATGCACCGGTACTGGCCATTCCAGTTCCGGCGTAATTACCACCTAAAACGTAGCCGAATATACCAGATGACATGTATACCAATAAAAATCTAAATGGACCGATTTGTCTTTCAATGTCGCGGGCTAAGGTTAGCTGTAAGAGTAAATTGAAAGCGATATGAATTAGGCCGGCATGTAAGAAGATGGGGAGGATGAATCTAAACCATTGATTAGGCTCAGGTTTATGGTTAATAGAGTTTCCGACTTTAGGATTTGGGACACCACCGAAACCACAGAGGTCGGATAATGTACATTCACTAGCCAAAGAAGTAGTGTTGGGACATGGAAAGTAGATGGGATCCCGACTATCAGTGATGTGATAAACATTTCTCATACACGGAACAAAGCGGGCACCCATGTTGATTAAAACGTAAGGGGATGGTCCGATCATTGGGTTAAATTTAGGCTTAATTTCGATGGGAATTCCGGTTAATATAGCTGTTAAAACGTAAGAGAAATGGGGGACGGGTTAGCATAGAAGGGGTGA
Source organism: Herpomyces periplanetae (assembly GCA_009733715.1). Classification (NCBI taxonomy): domain Eukaryota; kingdom Fungi; phylum Ascomycota; class Laboulbeniomycetes; order Herpomycetales; family Herpomycetaceae; genus Herpomyces; species Herpomyces periplanetae. Next base: position 18,265 of record WMKJ01000051.1, on the reverse strand, counting down.
ACAGGGTTGGGGGGGTTAATAGTGAATAGGATATAGACGTAAAAAAATAGAGTATAGAAATAAAACAATACGATACATGAGCAAGGATGAATGCATGAAAGAAAAGTGGTACTTACAGCTTCGGACGAGTTCTAAAATAAAGATGGTGACTTGAGCAGTTGTCAAAAGCCAAACGGCCCAGTTAAAACGAGAATTGAGAATTTTGGCAAGGTGATTTTTGGGCCTTGAAGAAGTTTGGTTCAAGTCCATGAAATTATCCCTGACAGAGTGTATTGAAGGGCCTGGCATGGTTGACGAATTATCATGATATCGAGGGAATGGGAAAATATGACGGGTGAATTTTAGGAGAGACGAGTAAAGTAGAGGCTTGGGAAGGGATATCAATAAAAAGTGGGAAGAAGTGTAGGGAAGAGAAGAGGGTAGGGGAGAGGAGGGAAGGAGAGAAGAAGAATAGTGCAAAGCAGCGACAGCTTAATGGCACATTAAAAGGTTGATTGATGTGAAGGAAGGGGAGGGGAGGGGAGGGAAGGGAAGGGAAGGGGAGGGTAGGGGTGAGGTTAAGTGTCGGAAAAGTAGGAAGACCAAGGTGAATGGTAGAGGAGAGGGAATATTACAGGGCGAAGGGATATCAAAGGTATAATCGAGGTTGACAGCACGGGAAAATTAAGTAGAGCTAAACAAGGGAATGAATTGTTGGAGAGATGTATAGGAGAATTCAATAATGTGAAGTAGGATAAAACTAATTGACACGCGATGGGCGAGTAATGTGTGTAAGGAAGAAAAGAGAGAAGGACAGAGAGAGCAGGCAGAAGAGAATGGGAGGTATTGGGAGCAATTAAAAGGGAAGAAAGAGATAGAGGTAAATATTTGAGGGGAATGGAGTAGGATTTAATGAGAAATTATTGATTTTTTCAAAAAAAGGGTAAAAGAGGAAAAGAAATGGGAGAAAAAGAATGAAAGAGGAAAATTGGAAAACAGAAAGCGGAACGTGGCACGTTTAAAGCCTCAATTCCATAATCTCGTGATTATGATTTTAACGCTGAGTAAGTCGAGTCGGGTTAACTTTGTCCGATTACCGAGGGGGAATATATGATTTCGGGCAGGAACGACTCCTATAGTTAATCAAGGAAGGCGAGAGAGTGGTGAGACGGGTAAGGGGGAAGGAAGGAAGGGAGCGGGTGGCATGGTAAGAGCGAGTGGGTAAATGATGGGTAGAATCACGTGAAGTCGACCGGTTAGTTGGCTGGAGAACGGGTGAGGGAAGGGTACGGGTACGGGCATGGGCATATACTATACAAGAGAGTTGGAACTACCACCGCGCTGGGTGGGATTTAAGTAGCGGTGACAGCGGCGACGACTGACGGTGACGGTGACGGCGGTGGCGGCGATAAATTGCCGGATATGTGCCGGCGTCTATCCGCTGACCCTAACCACTACGGTTCAGTTGCCTTAGGATGCCTCGCTAATATTGATAAATCAGTATAAAATTGAGTGGAATTAATTCCCATCCAGTCAGTTTTACCAAGAACAATTTCACGGTACTGTTTAAACTCGCCCTCTCCAAGTCGATTAGATGATTTCCTCGTACTATCATTTGTTAACTTTGCAATAAACATACCGCGTGGATCCTTCATCTGGTTGACTTTGCGAAACCCGGTACAATTATTGTCACAACTATCGTTATTCAACTCCCTTCCCCTACCACTCTCACATCCTGTCGAACTACAAAAAAATTCACTTTCCATTTCTCCCCAACTCTCCTCTGTATCACTCCCCTCTGATGCGCTATCAATCTGAACCACGTGCCGCAAAGACGTCAGATTAGAATCTACGCCAACCGACGTATTTGTCGATGATTTGTATTTAAATTCTTTCATGGCAGAATTGTTGGCGTCCTGAATATTTCTTTTACCACTAATCCTCTTTCTGTGAATAGCCCGTTCACCGTATACCCCTCCACTTTTGCCGGTGTAGCGTTTATAACTGCCTCCCATCCAGTTCATGTTGTTGTGTGTATATTTCTTTTGAGTAATGGTTTAAGTATATATAGAGACAAAACTACCCTGGACTAAAGAAAAATCCCGCGTAAAATGAGTGTGTAACAAGGCACCTTCCCTTCCGCGAGTAATAACTGTTTAAAATGTCAAACAAATAGTCCGGTGGAGACAGGCTGATAGCTTTATTTTGGATGTTAAATTACCCACGCCTGAGTTACGCCAACGACACGTACCAATAACGGAACATATACCATCGTGGCAAATGGGCAACCCGAAAGGGACGTGGTTTAAATATGTACAGTCGGTGAAAATACCGGCCTGCCGGCGTTGTTTACCGTGTTTGATCTGGTCTGATCTGGCCTGGCTGTAACATGGTCCATTCACTCATCATCCACACGCACCAATACCAACGCCAGTCCCAATACCAAGCGCCTCACCGCAACATCATTCCCATTATACTCTTACAGTATTCATTCCTCCTTCTACCCCAAAATATAGGGCCTAACAAAGTTTACTACTGTATAACACTTTAATCTGAATTCAAGTATTCATACTGGAATCCCCATCTCCCCTTTCATCTATCTGGGCTTTAACATATTCGAGACGACTCTCCTCCCTTGTCAATAATATTTCCTGGGTAATACTGGGCAATTTTACCTCTGGCAACCTCTGAATATCCTGCTCCATACCTTTAGCCTTTTCAGGTGAATAAGGGCATGCATATAAAAGATCATAATGTGCATTTTTCTCCAGTAATTCGGATATCGTTAGACTTTCACCCGGTGGGATAGGAACTCTTTGGCTAGGTGTTAAACATGGCATATTCACCTCCTTTCTTAACACTTTATCTATGTCAATTGCCCCAAAAAAGGCTACATTAGCAGGCAAATCGGGGATCCCAACTCTTTCGGAAAATAAACCTCGAGTCCACAGATTAGAAACTTGTAGAGCTATAGCTGCCCTATATTTATCCTTCTCAAGAACTAAATATCGTATCTCGTCGTGAACGGTCAAAGAAAGTCGCGCTGATATATTATACCTTCGACAAAGCCAATCCATAGATATAATGAGCAAATGTAAATAGTCAACACCAGAACTTTGTATAGCCCAATTAATTCTACTCGTTAAAAAGCCAGATTTACCCACATTCTTAGCCTGGAGTGCCTCCGTTATCCCGGCATTTAACACGGGTGTCCTAGGGGTAGATGCTGAGGCAAATTTTTCCAACATATTAAAAACAAATGATTCGCTTCCCCCCCACCAAAATGGTGACTTGGATTGATAAAATTTCTTAAGATTACCACCACTTTTCCTTCCTTTAGTCTGACAATAAAGTCTCTTTGCGATTGTTAAAGCTTGAGTATCACTTAACTCCGGTAAAAACTGCCGCAGTAACGTTGACGCAAATTTGATTCCTGCTCCATAAATTCTTCCATAATTAAATATTTTAGCTTCATCCCGACTTATTCCCAAGATCGATGCCGTACGAGAATGAACGTCAGTCTGGGTTTTCCGGGAGCCTACCAACGTCATATACCCTAATGCACCTCCCCCGTGTATTCCAAATTGCGCATCCCCGAGTAAACTCGCGATCCACAATTCTTGACTATCCACATCAGCTCCTACAAATGTATAGCCCGGTGGCGCACGAACGAGGGACTTCAATTCTGATCCGACTCGACTTGCTTTGACATTTGACGCTGTTAACCAAGTATTTTCAACCGCCCTTCGTGTAACCGTACCCATTGGTATAATTTGTGGTATAATGAACCCTGATTCTGCATCTAAATCACCGCTATCCCTTACTTTATTACTGAGCTTTGACACACCCGTATCATCACGCAGTTTGGATAATTGTGACTTGTAAACCACCAATTGCCGCATGATTCTTTCACGCGCGCTAATCCAGTAACTGCAACTAGCGTTCATTTCCAGGGCTTCTTTAGCATAAGGAAGTTCACTATTCAAACGACCCTTTTCAAAATGATCAAGGTACCCCTTCGCTAACGGGTTAACACACCTTGCTAAACTGCCATCTTTATGGGGCAACTTGAAATATTCGTGATCATCATCATACTTAATAATGGGATTATCATCCATTGATTTATCACACGGGATTAAATCAGCTCCATTCAACCTTCTTTTCCAGGACTCACTCATCATAACATCCAAAGGAACTCGATATACAAAGCCGAATTTGTCCGACCAAACCAGCGGGTAACTATCCCATGTAAGTCTTAACAATAACGGTGCAATTCTACTTCGTACAGTTATACAGGGGGTATCATGTTTGCAAGAGGGTATTAAATCTTTCCACCATTGCGGCATTCCAGGCGCTTTTTGTCGTGCTGCTAACTTGGGCTTATCACCTTTCTTCTTAGCCTTAACATACCTAATTTGCTGACCTGACCAATCCAGTTGTCTTAACCATGGATCGTTTTTGTACATATCAGGCTTATTACGCAATTCAACAGCATCTTTTGCCAAAGATAGTAGTCTATGTCTAACTGCATCTTCAAGTTTACAGTAAGTTTCTTCGGCATTTTTAACATAAATCTCCCAAGTTTTGTTGACGGGTAATATCTCTGATGCTAAATGTCGTAAAGCGGCAAACGATGCGGGATGAGGACAAGTATGGCGAAAAATTGGAAAAACCTTTCCAAACACCTTTCGAGCAACTTCAACGTCTGTAGCGCAATAATCTAAATAATTGTTGATTTGCGCCAGTAGAGTTTCACGGTCCATTTTGCCAAAGTCATCGCGTAACTTTTTGTTAACTTTAATACCACAGTGAAATCTTGCTACATCATCCAAGGAATTGATTGACGATCTGTCTAACCACCTTTCATTCGCATCTAGCAAAAAAACGGTTGATTGAATTAAACCGGCCAAATCAGCTCTCTCCTCGTCACGGGTATCATCTATTACTCTGTCCCTTAAATCACACGCCTTTCGATGTTTAAGCCATACAGATCGTTGTCGAGAGCACATACCGTTAACGGCGACGTGCAATGACATTGTATCGATAAAGAAGTTTCCGTTACTATTAATATCATATTCTTCGAGGACTCTAGCTCTATCGTATCCTGAATGATGGCCAATTATCACACGGGGATGATTAGGATCACTTCCCAGGGGAATTAAGTGCACCATTGACTCTGATTCACCCATCAACCAAGGCGAAAGCCATACATACCAAGCTTTATTGGAGGCCGCGATAGCGAATACAGCGTAGGGACTAATGTTGTAAAGAACTTCAGTATCGAATACGATTACTTTGTCATTAGTATCAGGGTGATTAACACGATGTACAGAGATATGTTCGCCGTGATATTCATATTTAGTCCAGCCGGATTGTATTAACCATTTTTGAGGCTTCAGTTCAGCTTTCTGGGCGACAAAGTCCAGGCAATTTTGTAGATATGGAGAAGCAGCGGAAAGGGAAATTTTGTAGAAATGAGCTGATAATGTAGGGCCTAATAAGGGGGGTAAGTCAAAAGAAATCACATTTTGATTTGTCTTTATAGAGGGGGTCAGATGTAAAAGATTCTGACGATTTAGATGTTTTCTTGCGAGTGAAGCGAGATTTTCGTTAATATCAGGCTTGAGATTTGGAAAGATTTGGGTGTGTAAATGAGAGGATATTTGCTCTATACCGACAGAATTGAAGCGACGAGCGGAGTCTCGGGGCGCTACCTTACTGGTTGAATTAGTATCGTGAGGGGAAGGATTTGGAGTTGCATAGTTTTGAGTTAATGTGAAGGCACGCGTGGAGAACAATTGGAGCCAAATCTTTTCACGAGCGAAAAAAATACACTTAAGGTTGGTAGAAGAAATTCTTTGACAAGCTCCATAGCTGGGAACCATTAAAGTATGGTTAAGGGAAGAGGCTGGCATAGCGGGATTTTAAACATGATGCACGCAAAGCGCACTATCCGGGGCGGTAGGGGATGGGGGGTTGGTGAAGGCGGTAAGAATGGACTAAAAGCGTATGAAGGATAAAGAAGTTAAGGGATGATGAATGAAGAGTAGAAAGAATGAAGGGGGTAGTGTGGTACAGGGTAGCTAGTGCGTAAGTAAATTAAACACATTAATTGTAAATGGGTGGGAAGAGATTGATAGAGTAAGTTGGGGGTGTAGTAAAAAGTACTATAACAGATGAGGGGAAAGATATGATACACAACGTAAGTACACAATACATGTGAAAAGGAGGGAGAATTTTGATCATGAGGAGAATTAAGAAAAACTAAAGTGAACGTTTCGGAAGGGAAAGGAGCAAAGAATGAAAGAAGCGAAGAAATTGGACAAAAGAATGGATCCAACTAAAATATCAACAGGCAAAACATGGCGAAAGTTGACGGGTTAGTTTGTTAGTGAATTGATGAAGGATTTTGAAAGATTTGACAAGCATTACGTAAGGAACTAGTCACGTGAATGGCAGACGAGGCACAACAACGATAGGGCGAGGTAGGGTATAGAAGGGGTCGAGAGACGCGAAATGAGGAATGGAAGAAGGGGAATGAGACGTATATTAAGGAATCTGGACAGAAAGAGAGACAGAGGGGGAGGATATATTTTTCACGGACAATAAGGTGGTTAATAAAAACAAAATCTCGAGGTAATTGATAAGTAGAGACGAAGTTGTAATATTGTATGGAGAGTTAGAGTATTTGTAAGGATGTAAACATATGTTTTTGACGGAAAAGAGAAGCATTGAATATTTAGGAAAAATTTGGGATGCCTGGTAACTACGAATTGATCAAAAGGGAAGCAAATATTTAATACAAAGATTAATTGACGAAATGAAATATGGTAAAATTAGTTTAGTATTCTCGACACGACAAACGTGAACAGCACCTTTTGGAGATTTAGTCAGCATGGAGTAAAGTTTGGCCGAGGAAGAGGAATCGAGGGAAAACAGCTGGGGGATCAGGGCGTGAGACATGGGGAGTTCTAAGAATTAATTTTGTCGTGTCACGCTGAGTATATATTGTATATAATACGAAGGGAATTTAAGTTACTTTGAAGCAAAGCTCATGGCGTCGGGGCGTGGAGTGGGAGAATACAGTCGGGTTAAGAGGATCTATAAAAAAGAGTTGGATAAACCAGGGGGGAATGTTGAGGGCAGAGAGGGTAAAAGTGATGATGATTCTTTAGACAATCATGTAGAGGACGTGTTTAAACGACATTTTCAAGATACATTTAAAGGTTTAGACGAGGAAAAGTTGAACTATGGTATGTAAACTCAAGGGGAAATTGACTCATGTGTGAAGGGGTAAGCTGAGAGTGGTATTTGTAGATAGGGATTTATTGGATAACGAAAGTGAGTGGAGTGGATTTTCATGGGATAATAGAGAAGATTCGTGGGGAGAGATTCATGATAGACAACAGACGAATTCAAGGGTCAAGTTAAAGGATGATGATTGTATTGAAAAAGTGATAGCACCGACATCAAATTTGTCGACTATAATGACGAGGGGGCGGGATAAAAGGGAGGAAAGGATGTTTATGGTAAGGGAAGAAATTTTCAAGAAGGTTTGGTGCTTAAATGTGAAAGCAACGACTAATGGAACGGGGAGGAACTTATTAGTCTTGTAAGCCGCCGGAACTAGACAGGTTCAGGTGTGAGGTAGAGGAGGGGGAAGGGAAGAAAGATCAAGAGGCGGACGTGAAGAAGCGGAATAAAGTACATGCTGATGAAAATGAGAGGGAAAATATGGTTAATGATGCTGCACTACAAAGGTTGTTGCGTGAATCACATTTATTGCGAAAGGAAATGGAGAACATGGGAAAAAGGGGAGAAAGTATATCAAAGGGAAATTATTTAGGATTGGTTAAATTGACGGGACGAAATAGACTTAAAGGAATGGATCTACATGCACGAGCGCTTGGTGCAAAAAAAGAAGCGTTTTGCGAGGTAAACATACCAATGGCAAAGAGGAAAGGGATTGATAAAAAAGCAGCAAAGCGAGAGTTGAATCGACGCAAAGAAGCCCGAGAGGCAGGGATAATTTTAGAGAAATCGGCCATGAGGAAGAAGAGGAGGGGACGTGGGAAGGGAATGAAGTAAAGGGAAAATTCCAAAGGGTTGGGGAGGGAGGAGAGCGTAAGATTGGTTAATCGACATCGGGAGATCTGGACAGTTCATCAAACGCATCAGCCGCGAGAGCGTGAGGATCAGGAGGAGGCGAAGAGTTTCCGAATAAACCACCCATTAGATCGAGAAGAGGGTTAGCTTGAGATTTGATTGGCAAAGCGAAGTAACGATTGCCGATACGTTCCAAGGCATCAGACCAGGGGATATGGGGGGAAAATTGGCGGGAATAATGAGATTCAAGTCTGTTGAATAGGGTGGAGTCACCACGTTCAACGGTTGAGAGTAAGAGGGATAGAAAGTTTAACAAGGGAGCATCGGGGAAGATGGTTGAAGAGATGGTTTTACCTTCAACTTTGAGGGATTTTGGGGGGGGAGAAGGAGGGGAAGATTGGGAGTAGAGGAGGAGAAATTGATGGTAAGATTTACGAGCAGCAGATAAGTTTCCGATGATCAAGTAAGGAAGAAGACAGCGGGAAGCAAAAGCAGCGACATTATGATTAGGATTGGTAGTGTACCATTCATACTCAAGGGATGCGAGATGGTCGGGGGAAGAGGGAGTGCCAAGGATGAAATGTTTTTCGGCAAGGTAAAAATCACCGTCTGATGGATATTTGAAGGGTAAGGGATTAGTTAAGGAAGGGGATTAAGGGAAGGGGGAGATGGGTACCTTGAGCAAAGATTGTTCCAGCTACATGGTGTATTTCGGGATCACCGGTAGGATAATCGGAACATTTTGAAGACCATCTAGGAGGTGGGGTAAAGTTAGTTAAGGGTGTAGAGAGGAAGGGAGATTTAAGAAAAAGGTTGAACGTACTGAATCAAGCTATCAACGAAACGTTTTTTGGTAGGGAATTTATCAGGGTAACATCTTAGCAGGGAGAGAAGGATGGCTTTTCTGGGGAGGGTAGAATTAAGGGAATTTTTGAGGAAAATTTCAAGTAGATACATGCATAAATCATGACCACTTCCAGGTTGATTTTCATCGAATAACATTCGGGCACCGGAAGCTAAGATTTCAGTAGCAGAATCCAAGTTGCCATGTTTAACGTAACGTGTTGCAATAACACGCAGTTGTTGGTGAGCTTCATAGTACTGTCCTTCACGTACTCTGAAGAGGGAAGATTACGCGAGAAAGAAGATGAGGGGCAGGAATGGAATAGACGAGCAAGTTAACGTATATTTTGAAAAGACTAAATATTAAGTTAAGGGATACATTGGGGAAAAAAAGTAAAAAGAGGGCTCACTTTTGCAGTTGACGCGCGATGATGTTTTCGACGCTTTTAGTCATTGAAGATGATGAGGGGATTTTGAAGGGATTGGGGAATTAATGGATGGACTAAGGAAAGGAAAAAATTTGGGGGGGAGAATAAAAGCAGGATGAAAGTATGGAAAGGGAAAAAGGATGGTATTGAAAGTAGACGCGGGGATTTTCAATAAGGGCACAAAAGAAATGGAGATAGTGGCGACAGATGATGGAGGAAGCGATTAGTAATGAGATGGGGGGAGGGAGTTAGGAAGTGAATTGGGTAGAAGAGGGGATTTGGCCAACACATGCAGCCAGGGAATTCAAGGAAAGAAAATCACGATCGGGGGTAGTTTGTTTAAGAATTTTTAAACGGATCCAACGTTCAAGCCATATATCGCGTAAAACGGAGTAGAGGAATTGGTATTGGGAAGGAGTTTGAACCATACCGTATCTCTGAAGCCTTAAACGATTGACGACATCAGCGATGGGATCGGTTGGAAGGGTAAAATTATCAAAAGTTCCAGAGTCAAGTTCATGTAAAAGGTAGTATAAAGCGATAAAAGTACCGGATCTACCGATTCCGGCAGAACAATGTACGACGGGGGGTAGAAGATGAGGGGAAGAGATACCGGGGGGATGGATGGAGTAAGAGGCTTGTTGTATCATTGCGATGAAACGGATTAAGGCGATAGAATCGCTGGGTTGGGGAAGGGAATTGTCGGGCCAAGCGTTAAATAAAAAATGCCATGCTTTGATAGGTTTGTGAGGAGAAGGGGGAGGATCAAAGGATAGATTAAGTTGGCGTAAGGTTGATTGGGTTGGAGGGTTATGATGAATGCATTCGAGGGTAATTTTACCGATCCAGTGATCGGAAAAGTAATCTTCTTGGTTGAGGGGTATGGAATTTTGTTGTAGAGTTAAGGGGAAGTAAGGAAAGCATTTATCCAAGCCCGACTCACACAATTGAGTTAGCATGATGATGATAGCGGGAGGTTTATCATGACCACATAGTGGATGGAGCATACGCCAAAAATGGCTGGAGGTTAGTTTAGTGGGGCCCTGGGGAAGGGGGGGGGGAAGTTAGTTGAGGAAGGGAAGGGGAGAAAGGGTGAATTTGGTACCTGGGTAGCAATCCATTTAAGTTTTTGTTTGTTATCCAGAGTGTCTAACTCGATTAAACTAGCATTAACATAGTCGCATTGGGAAGGGGGAACGTGTAAGTGTACACGATTAAATGGAAATGGGAAGACATTTCGGTAACGATTTAAGTGGGTGATATCTTTTCCGATACTTTTGGATAATAGATCTGATGAATAATTTGACTGAAGTAGAGTGGAACGGTGTGTCCATTCGATTTCGAAAAATTTTTGCCCAATTTCTAGAAGCGTGTAAGTACGATGAACCAAAGGGCGGGGAGAAACACAATAGAATGGATAGTCTTACCGTCGGGTGATAATTTTAAGAAGGGGGGTAAAGAAGCTGTAGCATTTTTTAGTTCATTGGAATAAGCAGCAAAGCATTCATTTTTAAGATCTGATCCGCAAAGAGCCGTCAAGCTTGAAGATAGAGAAACCATAAGGAATAAATCAATCCGACAAAAATCTAAAAATTCCTCCAAATCCCTTCCCCAACGCGCCCATCCCAAAAATCATCAAATACCACATTGGTCATGTGATGTACAGGGTGGTGTGGCGGTGTAGAAGCTTGGTGGCTGAATTAGCGGAAGGAAATTGGTTGGGGCGAGTGATTTGGGGTGAAAGATTGAAATGAAAATAATTCGATTTTACTTAAGTCGGTTGAGTTTATGTGGAATTTCTTATTTCATTTCCCGCTAAGCTTTTCCAGGGTAGAATCTTCTGATTCTATTTAGTCCGGATTTTCATCATTCTTTAAAGAGCACCCCCGTCCGTCCCCTTAGACAAGTATGCATGTTTCTTTAGTTAGCGTAGATTTCTACTACTTGTATCATGATGTCTTTACTTTGGCTTCTACTCATCCCTTACGTCTATCCTTCGGATCACATTCAGCCCGATAATATCACATCACTTTCTAGACCTACTTATGAACAATTTTTGTACGATGCTCAGTACTATGTTACCAATTTCGATACAACTCTTTTAGATCCACCCGCTGTCCCTAATTCTCCACCCGCTGTTCCTAATTCTCCACCCGCTGTCCCTAATTCTCCACCCACTGTATCCAAAAAACTAAACAATAATCGTGAACCTAAAACTCGTGCCTTGTCTTCTGACAAACCCCCACTTTCACACCCATCTACAAGTGAACCCGACGCCAGTCCCACTAATGAATATACTGACTCTTGTTCATATTTCAACAAGGAATTTTACTTGTCTCCCGTACCCAAAAATTACCCTTTCTACCCATTCGATATTAATTGGAGTACGGTCTTTTTAACTGTAGGTGATAATAATCAAATCATCTTCACCTATACTACAAGCTATTCTAGTTACACTCCCATTCGACCCAAAAGGTATGTGCTCATCTTCTTTATACCTCCCTTGTTGCAGTCTCAATTAACAATCCATCCACCCGTACAGGCTAATCTTTCAAATTAGCCAACAGAATACTATCCAAGCTAGGCTAGACCGTAATCAACCATACCGTATGTGTTTGTTCCATCATTCCCCTACCTTTCTCACTAACTTTCCTTAGAATCGTTATACGTTCCATCCAGCAAAATAACTGCTAGTACAAAAATCACTAACATTCTTCAACCCGACCCTTTCTATATACGCCCTTTCCCTACTCCGGATTTAGAAGTTGTTTCCTCCCAAATTTTCCTGTACGGCTCATCTGACAAGATTCTCAGTTATGATAACATCCGAAAATTCGTCTTCTGTCCTTTTTCTGAAACCTCCTATGTTTGGGTTCATGCGTATATGAGAGATAAGTCTTGCATAAAAGTACTATTGAAAGCCGTCTTTTTGTGATTATTTTGCCCCTACATCTTCAATTCCTCCACCCTGTTTTCTCACACCTACCAACAAACTTTTTCCTTTCCTTTTTGTACAGCACACAAATATAACCTTTATTTTATGCATTACATATCCCACATTCATGCTATTATAATTACTCCTAGTCCCTTGGTCAAATTTCCTCAATTGCCTAAACAGTACACGATCCACTTTGTCACAACCTAACTACATACATACACATCCACCCCAACCCACCCCCAAACTCACAATTATATTGATAAATTTTGAGAAAATCCCTCTTTATATTGCGTTTCTTTCCTCAACTTACCAGACACCCACATCCCTTTTTCATACTCTACAATCCCTATCCCCACATCGACCAAATTATTACCCTTCCCCTTCCAAAATACCCCCCAAAGGTCCCTTCCCCGCATAACCAAACTCTATGCCCATCTCACTCCCACTAAATCTGCCAAAACCGTTTTCCCCTCTTTGTCTTAAAATTCATCTCTGCTACATTTTCACCCTTATACCTCTAACTTATGCTACTGTCTCATTTTATTCCTCTCCTAAACTAAACTATTTTATCATCATTGTCTTAAAATCCCCTAGTAACTGCATTTCCCTTTCCAATTAGTGTTTTTTCCCAATTTTGCCAGAAAACCCCCCCGTGACTGTCCCGTTACAGCTTCATTTTATTCCCCATTCCCCCAATACTCCATTTTTGTACCCAACTCCACACAATCTTTTTCCCAACATAGACTTCCCACACCTGAATCTTTACAATATATCTCCATTAGCCCCGGCCATGCTCAATTACTCCTTGATAATACGGCCTTTACGGTTTGGATCTTCCAACATAGGATCTTGAAGTTTACGCCTTGACTAACCGCGATATCGACTATGAAATGGTGCTGGAACTATTTTACACAAAACATAGAGTCACGTGAATGGCTTTCTGAATTTTTAATTTAGAATCCTTAACCTTCAAAGCTCCAATCTTACCCAATAGTACTGTGAACCATCCCAGTCCTAATGGCTTCTCTTTCGCTACAGTCTACCAAAAACTCACCGATATACCATTACTCCAAACGCCTGTAACTGTGACCTAAGTTATATGTTTTGTCCATATCACCAAACCGTAGTGGTGTAATTTCAAACCTGCTATAAGCCCCAAGCGAGATCCCCCTCCAATTACCATAAGCGCTCTTTGACTTATCAGAAACCGCCCAAAACTTTTCCTTGTACACACCTCGCCGCGACCCCTAGATTTCTGTCATTAGTAGTACTCTAGCCATCCCACTGGTCACGTCCCTCAATTCCCCCATGAAAACCACCTTTCCAATGCAATCATCGGCCCGTCACCATCCACGTCAACAAGTTGACGCCACTTCTTTGTGTCCCAATTTCAAGAAAAAGGCTGGACGTTAATAGGGCTCTAATGTCATGCCAAATTCTCCCAGGCCAACTCTAAATGAATGCTGTCCCCGGCGTCTTCTTCCCGTTCACTTCCGCCCTGGTAATCATTTAGTGATTTCGTACCTCAGTTTTAGTTTGAATTTTATAATTCGCTTCCTGTACTTTCTTCCTTATGGTATGAGGTCTGTATCCCGTTCTGCAACACGTTACGCGCTTCTTCCCACTTTGTTGAAATCCATGTTCCATCTTAAACATGGATTGCCCCTTTTATCCATCAATTTCCTTATCTGTTAGTTGCTTGTTCTCCTGCTTCTTTTGGATTAACCTTTTCGTAGATCATCTATACTCTCATCTCTTACTCTACGGCAACCGGAAGAATCCTGTGTTAACATTTTTAACATAAATTTCACGTATGCCTAACGCTGACGGCCAAAAGTATATGTTACGGATGTGATTACCAATGGTGGACAAAATAATGTGAAGTCCTGATAATCCGGAAGGGTGAATAACTCGGTGAAAGTAACTGCTCTTTTTTCACGCGCTGTCAGCCTTCGCTTGAATGCTCCTATCAGAGTCTTAGGATGACTTTCCACTGTGTTATACCCTGAAGTGATGCGTATCCCTTGATCGGCCAACGCTAGCCGTATGTGAAGGATACGATTATGATGTCGACCAATGGTCCCTATACTGAAAGTAGAGGGGAAGCCAGGTAAACGGTTTACCGTTGAGAGAGCACAGCCAAACACAAGCAAGACAACGAACCAGCAAAAGGTGTAAATTTGCATAGACCAAAGGGTGCTATCAATACTTAACATGGGGCTCACGTAACAAGAATTAAGCAAAAAGAATAAACGCAAAGTTAAATACAGGGCGGTTAAGACTTTATACAATACAGCGTATTGTACAGGAAAGAAATCCAACTCAACGAGTATTCACTATAGCAGGAAATACCTTGGGAAATCAAAGATCAAAGTATTCAAAGCGAATAAATAAAATTGCCAGTTTGAGTTAAGGGAAAATCTGGTGAAGTTATAATTAGCAAAGCGGCATAGACGCGTCGCTATAGGCAAGCAGGTGTCTCTAGCGCTGCGAGAAGTGTATTTTTGCGGTATGGTACCAACGTATGGCAAAGGGACTGCTACAGCATGTCTTTATACGCCAAAGTGATGTTGATCACATATACTAGCTAGGATGTTCGCTTGCAGGAATCCCATCGTAAGTTCGTGGTCCCGATGAAGCATGTAACTTTACCCTTACCAATCCTTGGAATACTGGTTTTTTCAATACATTTTTTGTTGAACTGAACCGAAGGGGGGTGACCACTGAGCTCGGATTGATTCAGCGTATCAGTTTGCAACGCCAGAATTTTGGATTTTAGGTGTCCTAAGACTTTAAGGGCTCAAAACCTTCCATGTCATCCAAAACTTCATAAAAATAGCTCAAACACTATTTCTTAGTTCATAATGAAGTATTTTGTGGTGAAATTTCAATTTCCCCACATTTACACTACTGTATCTGACCATATAGTACTTTCAACCAGAACTCTGGTGTCGTGAAAAATGATGAGAACTTTACCGTTTTCGGTGCCCGATAAACGTTTTTGTAAAAACATATTTCAAGTCACGTGAAAATTATGTATGTGACCGGCAACACTAAAGGAAATGTTAATTGTGGCTAAAGCCAAATTAAGTTTGACACGGCAGAGAACAGTACTGTCGCATTGGATGATAACATGAAGGCGTAAAATGTCCACCCCAGGTTCTTGGCAGTACCAACAAAAGAATCAATTCCAAAACGATCGCTAATTGCTCACAAAAATTTGAGCACAATTACACTGTGGGAAAGTGCCGAGTATGGGGATTACTACAGATTTTGCTATTTTTGTCCATTGTTTCTCTTATCCATCGCTTGCTCACTCTCTTGTTTTGGATTATCCTTTTCGTAAGCGATTTTTTTCCTGTCTTTCAATCCACTTGAAATAGAAGGAGCCATTGTTGGCATTGTGACGGTGTATTTCCCATATGACTAGCGTCTACTAACAAAGGGATACCGCTACAAAGCACAAGATAGTGAAGAGTTCTTCTGCAACTTGAATATTAACTTCATGACAACAAGTCGACAGTAGGTTGGAGACGAGCGGCTTCTACTATTGAGCCGTCTTTTTCTCATCGTAATCTTCAGGGTTCCTTTCATGATACGGAACATTGATCAATGATGACATAAGACGGTAACCGACAAACAAATTACGCATGGAAAGCACAGATGAAAAAAGGAACAGGTCTACTTATGGCCCGCCTAAGGACCGTCCCTCCAAGAACACCTGACCGGTCGAGGTACAATCACCGCAAAAATTATGTCTGATACCTTTGAACAAGAATGTAGTAAAATCTCAGTAACTCTACAAAATGTGTAATCTGTCGAACAAGATTGGTTACTCAATTCTCTCCTTATGACAATTCCTGGAAAGGCAAGCTTTCTCTCATTCATGCTAGAGTCTGCTGCTTACCACTGTAGGTGGTTCCGGAGCGAGTTACTTTTGTCATGCGTTAAGTATATTGGTCGAGTTGTAACTCAAAAGGTTTGAGCCACAACTAGTGAAGACCGAGTATGTCAATTGAAAACGTAAATGTATCCGTCAAGCAGAAGAAACATGCAACAAAAGACAAGAGTTGCATACGGATATGTGATTTTCCCAGGGATGAATTGTCCGGAATACTAATCGAACATGAATGATCAAAGGGGTATACAAGGAAAAAATATGCCCACTGTACAAAATAAACTCCTGTGGGAAGAAATAGAACTTGTATGTAAGACAATAAATCAGCGAGGGTAAAGAGAAAATTCCACAAAATGTACAACCAATGAAAAGTCAATTGAATGTGTAAACGATACTGTTAGGTTGAAGTAAGTTTCAGAAGAGGAAGATGTAAGCTCTCTAAATGCAGATCGAGTAGCGTAAAATGTGTTTAGTTATCTTTGAATACTGTCCTCAAGCGGATCATGTTAAAATTATTGATAAATTGACCAAAAGGCAAGCCAAAGAATGTTTTTCAAGCCGTTAATTTTGAGCCATTGGCCTATACCGACTAGTTATTCTGTCTCAGGATAATATAATGGGTCGAGCGAATGGTCAAACAAGGACCTTTGAAACTGTGATGTTTATGTTACATTAGCTTTCTTGACCAATTGAAGATACGGAAAGGCGAAACTAATTCTGCAAAAGCCAAAGTTGAGGTTCCCAAAATCCCATGATTTTGCGGGGGATGAAACTTTCCAATCGCTAGACTCGGAAACATATTCTACTCATGTAAAACATTTGCATACGAGGACCGGTTCAGTATACCAAGGTCGCAACTATGTATAGCTGTATAGAGCTAGATGTCAAGGTTAGACTGACCAGAATAGCCTAACCATAAATGAGTATGGATAGAAAACATGCTAACATATGAAACCTGGGAATAAGAAGACTACTGAATTCAGTATTCTCTTATTTGCCAGAACTGCCAAAAAATAATGCCTTTATCTAACCTAAAGATACTAAGCAAAGAGTACGTAGGATGGACATTTGTTGGTTACGGGCTTGTATAAAAAATTATATCCCATCGTCAAATAAGGTGATAAAATCAACGTATTTTACGCTAAAACGGTCGTCCTAAGGAAAGGAATAAAATAATGCTAGTGACATGAACTTGATTTCAGTAATGAGCGAAATAA